>OMOT01027171.1:0-23429 GCA_900312575.1 Acanthochaenus luetkenii | reverse complement strand
TCAAATCAACTGCTGAAATCGTGAACCAGCACTATCATTATCACCACACACACACACCACACACACACACACACACACACACACACACACACACACACACACACACTCTCTCTCTCTATGACGAAGCCTATCTAATCTTAGTTTGATTGAATTGGATAAAGGTTCTGGATGTGCATATAGTTGTATTGACTGTCATTGCTTTCTCTCTCCTCAGCTCTTGATACCGACCCAGGTGACGTGAAGGCTAGGTTCCGGAGGGCTCAGGCTTTTCAGAACCTGGGTCGGCTAGACCAGGCGTATCTGGACGCACAGAGGTGTGCCCAGCTAGAGCCCAACAACAAAGCTTTCCAGGATCTGCTCAGACGGCTGGGGGCCCAGATCCAGCTGAAGGTGGTGTCTCTGCTCTGTGATCGTTATTGTGGGTGGAGAACGGTCGTGGCGGCTTGTCTCCTCTTGGAGACTGCATCGTGAAGGAGCTATTGCTAACGGGAGTCTTTTCTCTTCACCTTGTAGTCGGTGGAGCTGAACTCCACAGATGTCCGTGTGCAGAAAATGTTCACCCTACTGTTAGATGCATCTGCAAATGATTCCGATCGACAAAAAGTAAGAATGGTTCATATGGCAATTTAAGGCGCACAGTGCTACCGCATGACCAAAATGTTATTTACTTTTTATCATTTCTTTTATTTCGTTTCATTGATTTCATGTATCTGCGTTTTTCAGTAAAGTGACACGATCCGTTCGTCAATTTCAGGCTGCTCAGAACCTAGTGGTGTTGTCTCGAGAAGATGCGGGAGCTGAGCAGATCTTCCGAAATGATGGAGTGAAGCTGATTCAGAGGCTGATGATCTCAAAGCAGGAGGAGGTGGTCCTTTCTGCTCTGAGGACCCTGGTCGGTTTGTGCACAGGGCATCAGTCCAGAGTAAGTGGAGCATTGCCCTCTTTTCAATCTTGGGGGCAGGTAGATAAAACGTGTGCTTAGCAGGAAGCTTATCCATAGACAAATCCCTGCCAGCTACCTTTCTTCCCTTTTTATTCCCTGTTAAGTCAGTTTGAGCATAGTTTATTGACAGATATTGATGTATCCATGTTCATGTCTGTCAGGAGAGATTACCCACCATGCTAGTTATTTTACAAACAAAAAGACAATGCTCAGTCTTTTGTGTGGATGAACCCAAGTAGCTTTTTGGCATCTTTTGGCTGTCAGACTGCTGATGTCCATTGTCTTATTCCCAGACTATGGCCATAGTGAATGAGTTGGGGATGGAGCAGCTGTGTGCGGTCATGGCATCGGGCTCCTCCACAGTGTCCCTGGCTGCCTGCCACCTGCTGCAGGTGATGTTTGAGGCTCTGACCGAAGGCATGAAAAGAGAGATCCGGGGGAAAGATGAGGCCATTCTTCCTGGTGAGATTGGAATCTAATCACGTTTATGTTTCTGAATGTACATCTATAACGCATGTTCTCCACTGTATTTTATCTTTATGTTCTGTTCTTGAAATGTGTTCCGCATTTTCTGCTAACTCGTTGTTAAATAACTGTATGAATTTGACACAGAACCGTCCAGGGAGCTGCGCTCTATGCTGCTCCACCTCTTGGAAATGATGCCAGCGTCTAATGTGTCAGGGCCTGGCAGAGACAGCGCCATCAACCTCCTGGTCAAACAAGTGCCCCGCAAGTCCCTAAAAAACCCTGACAACTCCCTCACATTGTGGGTGATAGATCAGGGTACGAGACACACCTGCACATATTCTGGAATTTCTCACATCCTTGTGCTTTTTGACGGATACAAGAAAGACTTATTGATGTTCAGATGTTTTCGTTTGGATTTTATTTGAATTATTCTTCATTATAAGGCGAATAGAAATTCTTTAGATGTTATGAGAGCGTTTCAGTAACAGGGTGAGGCATATGCTTTTCAAATCTGCATATGGCTTAAGCCTTTCCAAGCCTATTTCAGACATTTAGTCAACATTTTTTACTGGCATGGCTGTATCCCAGATGTATGAGCTCCGTCTCTCCTCCTGCAGGGCTGAAGAAGATCCTGGAGGTGGCAGGCACCGTCCCTGAGCTCGCAGAAGGACCACCTCTCACAGACAACTCCCACATGAGCTGCTCTGTCTTGCTTAGCAAACTCTATGATGACCTAAAGAGTGACAAAGAGAGGGACAACTTCAACACACTATGTGAAGAATATGTCCAGTGAGTTGATTGCACAGAATTCCCTGTTACTAATTACTAGTTCTGATCAATACCCCCAACAACTTGTGAAAAGGAAAAATATGTCATTGGCAGTAAACAACAAAAACATTTGGTTATGTATTTTGCGACTAACTTCTAACCTGATGGAAAATATTGTTGTTTGTCTGCGCAGGCAACACTTTAACCGGCCTGGTCTCGACAGCAAGCTACGGGCCATCCAGACGGTTTCGGTGCTCCTCCAAGGACCGAGCGATGTGGGGAACAGATCTTTGGAGATGTCAGGAATGATGGACGCAGTCATCGCTCTGTGTGCCTCCAAAGATGTAATTCACCAACAGGTGGCAGTGGAGGCTCTCATCCACGCTGCAGGCAAGGCCAAGAGAGCCTCCTTCATCACAGCCAATGGTGTGGCACTTCTGAAGGACCTCTACAAGAAGAGCGAGAATGACAGGATACGTGTCAGAGCACTAGTGGTAAGTGCTGTAACAAAGCATCTGTTTAGCAGGGCTGGGTTTTAAAAAATCTATTCAAATTGATCTTCATTTCAATGATCTGATATCGATTCATAAAATCCAGAGATCGATCTTTTAATATATGCCTTTTTCTGTGGATACGTGAAGCTTTAACCCCGTTAGTCTCAACGCCATTTCTGCCACACGTGTCTCTGACACGTTTGTTTTCAAGCGCTGTAACAAACAAGTATAAAGTCACCAAAGCCACAGAAAATATAGACTGGGAATCTTGCCTAAATAAATATGGAGAAATTTTGGAGCATTTCAAGTTGCAGTAACTGTCATATATGGTAAACATTTACCATGCAATGTTCCTAAGAGTTACGGTAATACAGAGATGTGTAGAGTAGACCGGGATACGGACGGAGAGTTAACGTGTTGTGCCAAGTTACTAAGTGTTTAAATAAAAGCCATTGTTGGGATACAAGCCTCCGTCATCATTTTACAGTGACCATCTGCTGATGATGCGGCTAAATTAGGACTATCCACTAGGGATGGGCGGATCGAAACTGGTATCGATACTCCGATACTCACATGCTACTCATTTGGTATCGATTCCTTTTTAAAAGTTATTTTTTTATCCAAAATGCGGTTGCGTCACTCCCGTGTCTCGTAGCTCGTTATATGTTTCTGCCAATGACCAGCAACAGGGGTGAGATGGGTGAGAACTAGAGCTGCGTTTCAATAGTCTTTTTACAGGCCCTCCTTCACTTCCCCTCCGCTCTTGGTAATACGTAGCACCATACGCTATTTTGGACCTTAGACCCTATTTGCGGACTTTATAACATGCAACTGATGCGTAGAGACCATAATTTCACTGTTCAGTATTGAGCTTGCTACAGTTTTCCTGCAGGCTCTCACTGGGCTACAATAGCAGACTATTGGGCAATCTTAAATGCTTTAGAAAAACTACCATAAATGTGCTTTTCTGAGATAGGAAGCTCAGGGTGTATTCTTACAGGTCTCAGTATGCTCCCCTGTGAAATGTAGGCTATTGCAAAAATACCCGAAACTGTGGTGTTGATACTTTGATACTCACATTTGGTTTCAATTCCTTTTGAAACATATCGATTTCAATGTTATTTTAATCCAAAATGCGGTTGTGTCACTCAAGCATCATAGTTTCACTGAGGTGGGAAACTCGTGAAGGGGCTTTAGTTTCATAGACTTTACAGTTTACAATGTCCAGAGGTTTTACAAGACTGTTTTTCTACATGTTTCCAAAAAAACTAACTTGCACAAAGGCAATTCAGAGCCTTTTTCAATTTCTGATTGTTGGTTTAATTTTACTTATTAATATATGGTTGTTTGTCTCTTTTGGTCGTTTCTCTTCCGCTGTAGTGTGTTCAATAAAAAGTACATTAATGTAACTGCTTTGGTGTCAGTTCTTAATGTAAACATTAATATTTTTAATAATGCACCAGGTTAGAGGGTTCCTTGTACAATTTACAGCATTAGTTCTCTTTCATATTCAAGCAAAATTGGTATTGTGACTGACGATATTGAATCGAATCGAATACCCAGCCCTACTGTTTAAAAAAATACTTTTTTGTGAAAGTTTGAGAAAATAATATAGCTAAATGTAGTTAAAGTAACCGTGGGTTCTTGGGGCTGTTATACAGGGTTTGTGTAAACTTGGATCGGCAGGAGGGACAGATTTCAGCATGAAGCAGTTTGCAGAGGGATCCACGCTGAAACTTGCCAAGCAATGCGGGAAGTATGTTCCGCCTATGTTTATTCTTAGACTTGGGTATATTAAGAGCAATGTATTATGGTTAATCCCACATGGATGCACAACTTGATTTAAAAATGACAGATAAGGAGTGGTTTCCTGGATTCAAAATAAGAGCCGAAACTGTATTTCCCTCTCTATTAGGTGGCTGTGTAATGAGTCTCTTCCCCCAAACTCTCGCCGGTGGTCAGTAGAAGGCCTTGCGTACCTCACCTTTGATGCTGATGTGAAGGAAGATTTTGTGGAAGACAAGAACGCTCTTCAGGCCATGTTTGAACTAGCTAAGGTTGAGCACAACCATCTTTTTTTTTAAACCTGATTGTTGTATTTATCTAAAGCTTCTCTTGCAATTATTTCAAAACGGTAATTATCATGAATACAATGTCACTTGTAGTATGTCACGCCACCATGAGCATTCACACAAAGAAATGTTCTGTAGCTCTGTTTCCTATGTGTTCCTGCAGTCTGAGGATAAGACAGTGCTGTTTGCAGTGAGCTCCACACTAGTGAATTGCACCAACAGCTATGATGTGGAGAAGCCAGACCCTCAGATGGTGGAGCTGGCCAAGTATGCAAAGCAGCATGTGCCAGAGGAGCACCCCAAGGTGCTGTTTCAATGTCCCTTTTTAAAATTTAAATAGACCTAACTAACCTCACACAATATTGCCTTTAATATATCAGAATAGCTCCACTGACTTCTCTAGGTGTTTGAAATCCATATTCAAATGTATTTTTCTGTCAAGATTAGCTGTTTCATATACGATTGCTGTATTTAATGTGTCAGGATGCACCTTCCTTTGTGGCGAAGAGGCTGGTGAAGCTGCTGGAGGCTGGTGTGGTGTCTGCGTTGGTGTGTATGGTCAAACAGGAGAGTCCTGTCCTCACTGAGTCCTGTAGGGAGTGCATCGCCAGGTATGAAATCCATAGCCGTAACTCTGTCATTCACTGTTCTCACTGCACAGTTCTTCAGAGTATCTGTTAACTTCATTTGTCACTGCAGGGTGTTCTTGGCTTTGGTGGAACGACAGGAAGACAGAGGCACAGTGGTGGCACAGGGTGGAGGAAAGGTAGAACACCCTGCTTCATAGACCTGCACACCGATCTACACACCTTTTGTACAGGACATTTACCTTACTGTTTTCCTCCACAGGCTCTGATCCCTCTGGCTTCAGACAACACAGATGTAGGAAAAATCAAAGCAGCACAAGCCCTGGCCAAAATAACCATCACATCCAACCCGGAGATTGCCTTCCCGGGTGAAAGGGTGAGAAAGCGTGCAGTAATAAGTCTCTTCAGTTAAATATATACATCTGTGTAAAGACCTTGTTTTGTTTATTTATTGAATTTTTTTTTGTCTCACTCACATTTGTCTCATGTCATCAGATCTATGAGGTGGTCCGCCCCCATGTCAGTCTCCTCAGTCTGGAATGCACCCTGCTGCAGAACTTTGAGGCTCTCATGGCCCTCACCAACCTGGCTGGCATCAGTGAGAGGCTCAGGTCAGCCACTAGGGGGAAGTCTCTCCTAAGAATACATGTACAATGCACATAATCAACCGCAATGGGAACATGATTCACAAATAAATACTTCTATTGAACTGATTGGCATTGAACTGATTATAGAATATATATGTATATAAATTGGGTATACACTTTTCTTCTTCTTACAACACTGATTCCCTAAAAGGAAAGGATTTTTAGTAGCCTATCTTATGAATGTATTTTGAGGGATTGAAACCTCATCTCACCTCACCAACACAATTTGTATATAAATGTTTGGAGTACCTGCCTTTATTGATGGAGTACATTGTTTCACAGACAAAAGATCATAAAGGAGAAGGTCATATCAAAAATTGAAGGCTACATGTTTGAGGAGCACAACTTGGTCCGAGCAGCTGCCACAGAGTGCATGTGTAACATGGTTCTGAGCGCGGAGGTAAGACGCACCTGAAACGTAGATTCTGTGACACAAATCTTTTGCAAAGTTAACAAGCTCATGTCAATAGGCTTTTGCTTGGTCTTCAGGTGCAGAAGCTGTACCTGGAAACAGGGAATGATCGTCTGAAGCTGCTCGTGCTCTACAGCGGGGAGGATGATGAGAGGCTGCGGAAAGCTGCTGCGGGAACTCTGGCCATGCTGACTGCGGAGCAGCCGGAGCTGTGTGCCCGCATCCCTGCAACAGTAAGCGTTACCGCTGCAACACACACTCGCTCTCCGTACACCTCCGTCATCTCACACTCTCATATTTGCAGTTCTCTCACAGATGCAACACTTCTGGATTCCATTTAACCCCCCATGATTCCCTTTTTGAAATGTATTGTTATTCTCTTTTCAGACGAGCCATTGGCTGGAGATCCTGCATGCCCTGCTACTTAGTGAAATTGAGGACCTACGTCATCGCGGAGTGGTCATCGTCCAGAACTTGATGCAGGCAGAGAAGAGTCTGGCTGAGACGCTCATGGAGGGTGAGGCACTGGAGATTCTCTCTGTCCTGGCGACGGGGGGAGAGGCCGCGTCACACCCTGTCTCCAAGATTGCCCGGCAGTGTCTGGACAAGGCCATAGAGTATGGCATCATCAAGAGCAAGGAAGGAAAGGAAACGAGAGAAGGAACTGGGCCCTGAGTGACAATGTAGCAGTGTGTGGATATGCCTGATTGGAGTGTATAAGTACTTCTAGAAACTGGGACCAGTGGAAATGATTTCAACTTTGCCAGAAATCAGTCCGGATGTGTAAAAGATGTGTATTTTGAAATACTTATGAGTCTTAAATCATTACCAAAAACCCTGAAAAGCAGAGGAGCTGCATTTTCATGTAGAATTTATTGAAATGTAGTTTGGGGAAACCTGCAGATTCTGACTGAGCAGTTATGTAATGAACGTACATTGACTTTCCCATTGATTGTATTCATCTATATTAGAGGCACGTTAATGCTCATCAAGCAAGAGCGTCTCACTCAACTTGGAGACCAAGTACTTTATACATTCTTTATTGAAGATGGTTGTTCCTTGATCTTTGCAAGCGTTCTGTTTTTATTTTGTGTCCTCCTTTCCCTAAAAAAAAGGCTTTATTTACCGTCTTGTATTATGATTTTTTTCTCTATCACAAACAGAAAACCATTTAATTCACATCACTTGGGTTGTATTATGCTGTGTGTCCTATCATTTGATTTTTTTCAAAACTACATTTCAAGTCTTATTGTTTGTAAATTAGACTTCAAACATCGGCAGAAGAATAAAACCTTTGCGGCTGCTGAATGTTGTCGTCTTGCTGAGCACGTCCATCTTCGCGGAGCTGTCGTTTGCGGGCGACACGGTGGCGCATGCGCGATCCTTTCCGCCGTGTTCACGAGCGTTTAAACTTTACGGACAACTGCGTTGGAAAACAGCAGCGCGTCGGCGGCAACCCGGCTGGTAAGTCGCTCCAATGAACTGGTTTGGATTTGGCTTCAACGCCTTCGGACAGATCGGTGAGAGCAGCGTGGACGGAGTCAAAGTGCTCATCCCGACAGACATTAATAGTCGTGCGGACGAGTCGGACGAGGGAACTGGCTGTAAACAAAGCGGCGACAGGAAGCGCAGCCGAATCAGAGCAAGTTGGAGTCGAAGAGCGTCTCTGCATTTAGAAGGTAACGTTACGTCTGTCCACCAGAGAACACGGCTTCACCGCATTGAGCTGAAACGACGGTGTGTCGGAACAGGAAGGGGAGAACCCCGTCATCGGTTGTGTGGTGTGTTCCAGGTGTGGGCTGTGTGCGCTTAGCGGGGTTTGGCGCAGGAGTCCCCAGAGAGAGCCGCGGCTGCAGGGACGCGCTGATCAGTGAGCGACACCTGACCCTTGCGTTCCCAGACAGGGTCGAGTCCTGGGGCCTGGAGCTGAACGAGAAGATATGGAGCATGGAGATGGAGTCGGACAGTGGTAATGTGTATTACTCTCCTTCGAGACAACTACCAGGATTATGTTTTGTTGTTTTTCAATAATTGTCCCTGTTCCAACACTGTACTTCCCTGCTGCTTTCCCATTCTAGCACCCCCACTCCATCTCCCATTAGTCCCTGGGGGGTACGTAGCCCCCAAACCCCCCTTCTACCGCTCCCTGTCACCACAGCTGAGAGCAGTGAGTCTAGCACTGGGCGCGGAGCACGCCATCATGCTCAGTGCCACTGGAGCTGTATACACCTGGGGGCTGGGCAGGTAATGTTGAGACTCACACATCTGTCTTTAGCTTTTGATTTGACTACTGCCCTATAATGTGTCACTTTAATACCTCAAGGGTCATTTGACTCCACAGCCACGGTCAGCTGGGGCACGGGGGCCTCACTTCTGAGGAGGAACCCAGGGCGGTGGAGGCACTCCTGGGGATGCCTATGAGCTCTGTAGCTACTGGGGGCTGGCACTCTGCCTGCATCAGTGGTAAGCGTCATACAAACACGATGGGAGTTATATACCCGTAAGTGATGTACTCAAAAACCAACTTTTGTCGACAGCTGGCGGGGATCTGTACGTGTGGGGCTGGAATGAGAGCGGCCAACTTGGACTTCCGTCACAGTCTCTGAGGAAAGAGCAGCAAAGGAGCCAACAGCCAGGTTGGTGTATTCCATACCAAATGTGCACTATTTGAGAAATAATCCTTAACGGGACTAGGATGACCTGTGACGCTGCTGGCAGGTGTCACTTTAAAGTGGTGATTAAATTAACTGAACCATGAACTGTGCTTAGCAGTAGCATCGTGCCAAGATGCCGGAACATCTACGTGCGACGAGCCGCAAGCGGGAGATGAGCATGAAGAGGTGTTCATATCCATCCAGGCATTCCCAGCCCTGTTGGATGTCACTGAGTCATGTGAAGTCGGCACAGTCAGCTGTGGGTCCCGACATACTGCTGCAGTAACGAGTAAGACGTCTCCCCTCACAATGTGCGCGCATTGATGCTCATGGTCCTGGCAAGTCGATGTCATTGTGATCTTTATTTTGTGTTTCAGCCACAGGTGACCTCTACACTTGGGGTTGGGGTAAGAGTTTGCATTTGAAACTAAACTGTCACCTAATTCGATTTGTCTTGTGTCTTGCACACGTATTATATTTTTGTAAATGTCATGTTCCAAACACCAGCGCCCAATCAAATGAATTACTGTTTCAGGTGAATATGGCCAGCTCGGACACGCCACGTTAATGAGCTCGGATGAGCCACAGCGTGTGGAGTTCTTCACGGAGCGAGGGATGCTTGTGGTGGATGTAGTATGTGGGGCATGGAACACTTTTGTTGCTGTGGTCAAGGAGGAAGTAGCTGGGTCTTAAAATAAATACTGAGGACTCTGTAATGATGGACAATGGATTTTGTAGCACATATCATCAGCTGTAAATACCCACTACAAACTGTCTTGAACCTTTGGATCAAATATATTTAAGATATTGTGGCAGACGGTGGGTGTTTAGGAGGGGATGGTGGAAAGAGGAGCAGTGGGGGCATATTCCTTTAAGGGCGTTAGAGCCCAGGGACAGCCCTCCCTTTACTCAGCCGGATGAGAGGCAGCTGGGGAAGGTTAAAGAGGAAGGACAGGGCCAATCGGAGCCGAGAGCGGGCCCCTATAAGAAAAGTAGGGAATAGATGCGTAGAGAGAGTGACTTAGAGAGAAGGGTGTGTGACCCGTGGCGAAGAAGCCTGGAGTATGCTCATGTTTAACCCTGGACTCTGTATCAAACCCTGCCTGTACCGAGAGGTAAATAAAGCTGCTGTTGTATCGTAAAACCCGTTGTGGACATTTGTTTGTCATCTCCGGCCCGGTGGAGACTCGGTTTTCCCACCGGTCTGTCACAATATGTACTGTATATTAATTCTGCCTGCCCCATTTGTGTGTCTTAGATCAATAGGGAAAAAAACATAGTAAGAAGGGTAGTTTAAGGGCAACGTATTTTTTATTTGTCCTCTGTATAGAAATTTAAAACGTAAAATAAAAGTAGGAAAGGTCTTATATTAATAAAATATTGCATAAAATAGTTCACAGTAAAATCGACAAGTAAATATAAATTAAGGCAAACATCTAAAATTGTTCTAAATTACTTGAAAAATTGCAACCATAGTACAAGAATCAAAGGGAGGAGATCCGTTTCCATAGCCTGCTACAGGTCTTCACAGCACAATCTTGAAAGAACTGGGGAGAAATGTTATTATTATTAATCATAATGAACAAAGGTGTGTGTATTAAGTATAGCACATATTTTGTGATAACAGTATTCAGAATTCTATTCACCTGACAAAATCTGGTGATCTTGAAATGACATGCTGAAACTCTGAGAGGTTCACTGTTCCATCCTTGTCAATGTCCGACTCTTCAAGAATCTAAATGACGGGCAGAAGAAACAACTGCTAAGCCATTTATCAGCATCAAGCTGCAACCTAGAAGATTGCCAATGAGTCTCCACCAGGTTTAATTTCCAGAGATGGGAAGCCTCACTGAACTCACATTGTTAATGAGCTGCCTCATTTCCTCAGGGGTTAGTCTTGTGTCATCTGTCTCACCGGTCAGGCAGTTGACCAGCTTCTCCAGGTCCCCGCCATCCAGGGTGCCGTCATCATCAAAGTCTGAATAAAGCAAACAAACATATTAGAGCCTATTACACAAATCAATCGGCATTCAAAATGATAGCAACCAACGCTAAAGTTGTAGTGTTAATTACCAAAGATGCGGAACGCATAGTGGGATTTGATTTCCAGAGTAGCAGAGTCACTGAAGGCGCTTAGAAGATCCAGAAAGTCCTCAAAGGTCAGACTTCCATCCTTCACTTCAGAAGTTGAGAACACATTGCAGATTCTTTTTCTGAAAGGGTTGGACTATGAGGGTAGGTGGGGACAAAGGTCAGTAACACCGTATCAGTTTGATGATCCTTTCAGCACTTCCTCAATGTACATCAGCAGAACACACTCAAAGCACAGGACAAATGCAGAATCAAAAACTTCATAGTTCCCTCTGTTATTTTGTAAACTCTTATCACCTTGAGTTCTGGCAGAGTAAGAATATTCTCCATTGGCAGTCGGGGGTTTGGAAGGTCTTTGTCTTCTTTGGAGAGCAGTTCAGTGAATCTCTTGTGAGCACTAATAAAAAATAAATACAAAAACGATACAAATGTCTCACGCATCAGAATACGAGTATTTAAATTGCTTCATTACAGATGGTAATTTAAGGTTCTATAAATGTAAAGTCAGTCACTTACAGAAGAATTTCTTGCTTTGTTAAGAATGTCAACTCCTGAAAGTACAAGTAAGCATTATTAGAATAATCATTACATGGTAACTTACATCATTATAATATTTTCCCATATTGGGACATTTGTATAACTCTATCTCATGACGACAGTAAGAAGGGTTTGGCAACATTACCACTGCCTAAGTTATATAACTATCTGCATGGTGACAGCGTATAGCTCCACAAAGCTGTCGCTATCTTTATGGTCAGTAACAATATGACTAGTACGCAGTAAGCTAACTTAGCTAACTTTTAGTGAGCGTGTAAATAAACAGCTGCTCCCAAATTACTGGGCTATCGAGTTTTTAACGTTACTTTAGGAACATACTTGGTATTCTGAGAGCAAATCCTTCCCTAGATGACTTGCTGTAGTTCCCATGTTGTAATTTTCAACTCGAAACGTTAGTTATTTCCAGTTTAGTTAGTTGACAGAAACTTTTTGCGTAGGTTAGTTCCGGTTACAGGCCACTTACTTCCGTTTCCTGTATTTACGCAACGGTTCCCATAGTAACATATTTGCATATAAAGTGCTGCCACAAACAATTAATGAATTAATTAATATATTTATTTCGAACATTGTTTCAAACAAATATATATATATATATATATATATATATACAGTAAGTACGTTTTGAAAAAAGTAATACAATTAAGAATGCACATAAATAAAAATTTCTTGTTTTTCTATTCCTGCCCCAATTCTTCACCGATAAATCAACTCAACAAAAAATACACACACACATTCCCACAATCCGCTCCAGTGTCCATTATACACAATCAAACCAAATAGTAATTCATCAACAAATCAATAATCGTATTGCAATCTATTAATAGTGTCAGAATCATATTACTGCAATCACTGTTGCATTAACATGTATAGTCAACAAGTTAGCTCAATTAATAATATGTAAAAACAAAAGAACCAGCGACAACAACATCATTATCAAGCCTTACATTCCCCTTCCTAATTTTTGTACCTGTAAAAAACATTTGATTTTTTTTTGGAACTGCATGATATTTTTACCCAGTTTAATTTTTTCATCCATGCTATTTTACAATCTCACCCCACAATTTGACAGCAACAGGTGGCAAAAGTGCACATCTAGTTAAGGTACTATCATACAGTGTCTTCTTGTAGGCACAATCCAACAAGTGGACAGGGTCGGACGGTCGGACCCTCTACTTGGGTGCAGCTTGGGTGTTGGCTTGAGTTTCTGTGGCCAGTTTGGTCAACAGAGTGAGATCACGCTATTGCCATCCTTTTCTGTTGTTCCTAATGACTAAGCTGATGTCTTCTTGTTCGTTTTAATTAGGAATAGCTCAAAACCAAAGTTAGACAGTAGGCTACCCTACCTTTACATAACACACCCAAAGTACAACTGTAACAGCAACTTTTTAAAATCAGTTTCACTTTATTGTAGATTAATTGATGAAAAATCTGAAAAACTAAAATCAAAAATTGTAGTGTCATCAATTACTAGTATACAAACATTAAAAAGGCAACTTTATAACATATATGTGGTTGCCTTTATCTGGCAATGTATCCAGTGACTATGTTCAAAGTGCATTCACTTACATTGATAGAAAGTTGTCTTGTATTAGATTTTGAGAATTGAACGCTTTTCACAAATAAATGTATCTAACAGTACTGAAGGGAACTGGATGTAGATGAGAAATGGATGAGGATCCAAGTCTTGACAGGAAGAGGTGGTGGTGATTAACAGGGCGTTGGGAAGGAGACAAGGGATCTTAGCTTTGCAACTTTGCTAAGCCGAAAGTTCTAACTCCCAGTTTGCTTTTTCTGGAAAAAAAGAAAAAAAGAAACCATAGTGATAGGAAATAGAATAATGTGCATTGACGCAATTCTAGTCAAATTTTTCCCTCCAGCTAGTCCCTTTATCTTTCCTACCTAGACACCAATCCCATCACACTCATTATGTTACTTGGCATAGCAACCCTATTTATAAGGTACTTATGATATGTGTTTATTCTTTCAGATTGATGTACCTGTCATCTTTGTTCCCTGCTTGGTCTCAGCTGGAACACCAATGCCGTAATCATTTTCACCAGTGACTCTGAAGAAGTAGACTCCTCCCTCCTCCAGGTCAGACACCTTATAGGACAGTCGGTGGCAGGTGTCTGTGAGTCTGCTCCATCCTTTTTTGCTGATCTCCCGCATGTCCACATGGTAGTTCTTAACGGGAGCTCCTCCCTCGTTCTCTGGGGTGTCCCAGGTAATGGTGGCAGAGGTCGTGGTCACATCTTTCACTGCAACACGAGTTGGAGGACCAGGGGAATCCAAAACCCTCACGCTCAGGGTCAAACTGGCAGTCCCAGCAGCATTCTGTAGTTTGACAGTGTATTTACCAGAATCATCACGAGTTGCCCGTTCAACTGTGATAGAAGTGACAGAGCCGGTGGTGTTGATCATTCCTCGGACTCTCAGATCTACATCTGCTTTGTCCCATGTCACACTGGGAACAGGTCTGCCCATAAAGGGCACAGTCAAAGTGAAGGAGCTGCCATCTTTAACAAGGAGGGTCTTCCTCATCTCATTGCTAATGTCAAACATGGGCTCCTCCTCTCGTTCCATGGCCACTTGAGGATCTGTCTCATGGCCGGGCTCGCTGACACCAATCTTGTTTATGGATCTGACAACAAACACATACTCCACCCCTGATCTGAGTCCAGACACTGTGAACTCTGTTTTATCTGTGTTCAGGACGCCGACAGTCCAATGTTCCTCTGCTGTTTTTCTGTATTCCACTCTGTACCCGGTGACAGCCGCTCCACCGTCAAACAGTGGCTTGTCCCATGTTAGAGTGATAGAGGACCTGGAGGAGTCGATCACAGTGGGCTTTGCTGGAGGGGAAGGTAGAAACTTGGGATCCTCTGCCAGGGTGAGCGGGCATGGGGCACTGGGGGCGCTTACTCCAGCAGCGTTCTCGGCAAACACTCTGAATTCATACTCGCATCCCTCACGCAGGCTGGAGGCTTTGACTCGCAGGTCATAGACGGGCTTCTTATTGACGCGGACCCAGCGCAGGCCCTGCTTCTCCCTCTTTTCAATGATGTAGCTGCTGATGCTGCTCCCACCATCAGAGGCGGGTCTCTTCCAGCAGATGGTCATAGCCCCGCCGGTTGCACTCGTGACCTCAACATCGGTAGGAGCAGATGGGACAGTAAAGGGATCCATGGCCTTGGTGGGCTCACTTTCCAGGGCCTCGCCATCACCATACTTGTTCACCGCCCTCACCCTAAATAGGTATTCATTTCCTTTGAGCAGCTTGGTGATTTTGCATGTTGTTGCCGCCATGTCACCGTACACCAGGGTCCAGGCTACACGGCTGGTTTCGCACTTCTCAACGATGTAGTGCGTGATCTCGGCACCACCAGTCTCCTCGGGGTGCCCCCATTTCAGGGTGCATTTCTCTGCTGAGAGTCCAGACACTTCCAGAGGTCCGGTTGGTGGGCCAGGCCTGTCCAGCACCTTGCAGTTGATAGCCTGACATCTGGTACCACCTATGTTCTGTAAGGTCAGAATGTACTGTCCGGAGTCTTTCCTGACGCTTTCTTTGATAAGTAGAGCGGTGTGCGTCTTTGTTGACGTCACCTCAACCCTTCCCTTGGTGTCAATGTTTCTACCATTCTTAGACCAGGACACAGTTGGGTGGGGACGGCCAGTGATATCGGCATCTATTCTCAGGAGGTCTCCCGCCTTGACGACGACCACCTGTCTAAATTTGTCCTCCAGGCTAATGGTGGGCGGATCCACATCGTGCTTTATTGTGACAGCTCCGGTGCCCTCAGAGGGTGCGCTGAAGAGTTCGGCTGCATTCTTCGCAATAACGCGGAAATCGTATTGTGCGCCCTCTGTAAGGCCTGTCACATCCAAGCAGGTGTCCAGTAAATTGGTGAAGTTGCACTTAAGCCAACAGCCATCTGGGAGGTCTTTACGCTCAACAATGTAACCAGTTATTTTGGCACCACCATCATATCCTGGTTTGTCCCAGGACAGGGAAATTGAGCTATTCGTTATATTGTTGACCGCGAGGTTGCGTGGAGGATCACACTGGTCTCTGGCTGCTACAGGCTCAGATGCCTTACTGCAGTGTCCGACACCAGCCATGTTCTCAGCATAGACGCGGAACTCATAGATCAGGCCCTCTTCAACACTTGTTACCTTGAACTGGTGCTCAGTCACTGGGCTTCTATTTAACTTTGTCCACAGAATACTGCTTTGATCTTTGCACTCAATGTGATAACCAGTGATAGGGCTGCCACCATCACTGTCTGGCTTGCTCCATGCAGCCATCATGACAGACTTCGAGGCATGGGCAACATGGAGGTTGGTTGGTGGACCAGGGGGCTTGAAGGGATACTGGACAACAACAGTTTCAGAGTCGACAAAGTGGCTCTTGCCATAGCGATTCTCTGCAGCGATGCGGAACTGATATTCAGTGCCCTGTGTCAGACGGGAAATTTTGATTGATGTTCTGGCGACTGTAGCTGACACAGTCTGCCATATTGTGCTGCTTGTGTCTCTCTTCTCAACCACATAATTATTGATTTGACACCCGCCATTATAGTTTGGAGACTGCCACGACAGAGACACAAAGTCAGCGCTCACTTCATCCACAGTGATGTGACTTGGTGGTCCAGGTCTGTCAAAAACATTAACGAAGATCTCAGCGGATTTGATTCCAACTGAGTTGGTCAAAGTCACCTCATACTGTCCAACATCCGTCCCGGTTGCATCTTTGATAATGATCTGAGATGATGTGTCAGATGTGTGCACATTTACCCTACTTGTCTCTTTCAGTATGTTGCCATCTTTTTTCCAGGCTACCTCCGGTTGTGGTATACCCTTGAATGGAACATCAATCTTTAAATCATGTCCTGCCTTCACACTGTATGTGTTGCACTGCAAATTAATGATGGGTTCAGCAGTAATGTGCTTTATAGTAACAGGTGCCAACAGGGCCTTTGGTTCACTCCTTCCCTTGTCATTCACGGCAGTCACTCTAAAGAAATACTCCTTTCCTTTTGTCAGCCCATTAACAGTTGCTTCCAGTGCTTTAATCTCTGAACATATCTCCCATTTGTCTTCTCCCACAGCCTGCATTTCGACAACGTAGCATATTATTTTGCTTCCTCCATCATAGTCAGGCTTCTCCCATGAGAGTCTCGCACTGTTGCAAGTCACATCACAGAGTGTGATTTTACCAGGAGGCAGAGGAGCCTCACACACCTTGACAGCGTTGATTGTTTCCGCTGGCAGTCCGACGCCAAACTCGTTCACGGCCAGGACACGGAAATAACAGAAGCATCCTTCCTGGAGATTGTCAATCTTGTATGAGTTTCTCACACAGTTGCTGCAGACAGTTGTGAATGCCATTCTAGCCTCCTCTCTCTTCTCCACTACGTAGTGTGAAATCTTTGCTCCTCCATCAATGAGAGGTGCCTCCCATGAGATGGACACAGAGTCTCTCTTTACATCCTTCACCTCAAAGTTGGTTGGTGCACTGGGAGAGTCCAACACTCTAACATTGATGAATGCTGATTTGGAGCCACTGCAGTTCTCAGCAGTCAACACGTACTTTCCTGTGTCAAGTCTATTGACGTTTTCAATCAATAACACTGTGTAGGAGCTTGTTACCTCAATCTGAGCACACCCACTGAGAGCGCCACCTGCCTTTGACCATTTGACCTCAGGCTCTGGCCTCCCTCTGATGTTGACAAACAGACGCAGTGTTGAACAGGACCGCACATTCACAATCTTCCTCAAGGCGGTGTCCAACTCAATCTCAGGTGCCTCCAGTTTCTCCGCTGCAGTCACAGACCCGGGCAGATCCACATGCTCTCCAAGCCCAGCAATATTCACTGCACGTATACGGACATTGTACTCTGCATTCTCTCTCAGTCTCTTCACGGTGTAGTGTGTGTCCTCTACACCTGTGATTGGTGTGCATGTGGTCCACTCGTCCTCTGCTGCTTCTTTCATCTCTACTACGAATCCACTGATGGTTGCACCGCCATCATAGATGGGCTTTGACCAGGCCAGAGACACAGTAGTGCTGGAATGGTCAGTCACTTTGGGGTTGGTGGGAGGGCCAGGTGGGTAAGTAGCTTCACAGGCCTTCATATACTCACTTGGCTCACTCGGTGCACCAACACCTGCAGCATTCTCTGCTGATACTCTAAACTCATAATGATGTCCTTCAGTGAGCCCAGTGCATCGGAAACGCAGGTCATTCAGTCTTCTCTTGTTGCATTTAGTCCACCTGACGCCATCTTTGTCACGTTTCTCCAGGATGTAGCCATCAATTTCTGAGCCTCCGTCCCTCTCAGGCCTTTCCCACGTTAGCACTATAGAGTCTCCAGTCACAGCACTGGCTTGAGGGGTTGAAGGTGCACTCGGTGTTGTAAAAGGGTTTTGTGCAATGAAGGGGTCTGACTCCAGTGGTTCACCGACACCAAATGTATTTACTGCAGCGATTCTGAATACATATTCTTTGCCAGGCACTAATTTTGTCACTTTGTAACTGACAGCTTGGATTTGAGGCTCAACCACTGTCCAAGAGACGCGGCTAGTCTCCCTTTTCTCAATGATATAGTGGGAAACACTGGCACCGCCATCATTTAAAGGGTGGTTCCAGTGAAGGTGGCACTTCTCTGCACTGACAACTTTCACCTTCAGCGGTCCATCCGGAGGACCAGGTCTATCCAGGACCTTCGCATTAACTGGGATAGATGTAGTTCCACCAATGTTACTGAGGCTCAAGACAAAGTGTCCCCCGTCCACTCGTGTAC
Source organism: Acanthochaenus luetkenii (assembly GCA_900312575.1). NCBI lineage: Eukaryota > Metazoa > Chordata > Actinopteri > Beryciformes > Stephanoberycidae > Acanthochaenus > Acanthochaenus luetkenii. The sequence goes on along the minus strand of OMOT01027171.1, from coordinate 4,932 downwards.
AGTCCCTGACAGTCAGAACTGTATGAGTGAGGGTGGTTTTGACCTCCATTCTGACTGTACCTTTGTCAATTTCCTTTCCATCCTTCAACCACTTGACCTGAGGGAGGGGCTTCCCAAAGTAATCAGCATCAATAGTAAATGTCTCACCAACCTGAATAACAATTACACTCTTGAATTTAGGATCCACGGATGCCGTTGGCGCTTCAATAACATCCTGAGCGGTGATAGTTGTACTCTCAGAGGGTGCGCTCCAAACACCAGCACCATTCCTGGCAGTTACCCTCAATTCATAACTCTGGCCCCCTGTCAGGCCTGTGACTGTGAACTGAGTTTCAATAACACTGGTGAAGTTCGCCTTCATCCACCTGCCATCTGGCAGCTCCTTCTTTTCAACAACATAGCCTGTGATGGTGCTTCCTCCGTCATACTGGGGTTTTGTCCACTGGAGTGTGACATTCTCCCTAGTGACGACAATCGCTTCAGGTTTGCCGGGCGGGCCACAGGGATCTCTTGCCACATAGCACTCGGATATCTTGCTAAATGGGCTGAGTCCGGCAATATTCTCAGCACAGGCTCTGAACTCATACTCAATGCTTTCCTCCAGTCCAGTTGTTTTGAAGCGAGTGTCGGGTATAACAAACTTGTTCAGCTTGGTCCATAGAATGCTGTTCTTCTCTTTGCGTTCAAGGTGATAGCCGATGAGGGGGCTGCCGCCATCTTTGATAGGGCGTTCCCATTCAACTACCATGCTGTACTTTGTCACTGTGGACACAAAGGGGGTGCCAGGAGCGTAGGGCTCAGTAAAAGGATACTGTACAACGACAGCAGGGGAGCTGATTGAAGGACTCTTTCCATACCTGTTTTCTGCAAACACTCTGAACTGGTATTTACTACCCGTCTTCAGCTTGGTGACTTTGATTGTGGTTCGTACAGTAGTTGCTGACACAATCTGCCATTCTGTAGTTGTAGTGTCACGTTTCTCCACTATGTAGTTGTCTAGCTGGCAGCCTCCTGTGTATTCTGGTGGCTCCCAGGAGATGGTGACAAAATCAGAACTGACCTCATCAATCGTCACAGGCCCTTTGGGTGGGTCAGGCTTTTCAAGAATAACTACAGTAATTTCTCCTGTAAATGTTCCAGCACTGTTGCTTGCTGCGATAGAGTATTGGCCAAAATTCTCCCTGTTGGCATATCTGATACGAAGAACTGTTGATGATGATGTATTTGAAATATCCAGCCTTGTTGTCTCTCTAATTGTCTGACCATCTTTTTTCCATTCAATCTTTGGTGCTGGGTGCCCGATCACTGGGATTTCTACTTTCAGTTCTTCACCACACTTGACAGTGAATGTGCTCGAAGTTATCTGGAGTTTTGGCTTAATAGAATTTTCCTTATCTGTGACAGGGAGCTTAGGTTTGTGCTTTCCATTCTGAAGAGAATAGGCAAGCTGACCTGGTGTGGAAGACACAAAAACATTGAATCAGTGTAACAAAGGATGAGCAGACTAAATATATGAGATTCATGACAAACTAAAGTCATCTATGTTATTTTGAAAATGTCCTTGTCTGGACACTTTTGTGTTTTGTATGACTAGTGTGGCTACTCATGACATTTTGTTTTGTATAAAGGTATAGTTTAATTAAATTTGCTCTACATGTATTTTGAATACTTTAATTTATTTTGTATATTCTGTAGTTTGCGTTTGGCATATCAGAGAGAAATACAGTGTAATTCATAACAGGATACTCCTGAGGACATTATTTTTGGTTCAAAAACACTATAATAATTTAGGTAACTATAAAGGATTTAATACAATTTAAAATAAGACATATTTCCCTCAGTAGAACTACTTGAACTACAACATGTTAATGTTGATTTTACATTTATAATTGTAATCAATTATAATTATAATGGCTACAGTCTAGACCACATGGTGATAAAATAAATGTATGACATACCATGGACAATGGGTTTAGAGGGTGACTGGGAATCCTTTGCTGTGAGCTCTACCTCACGGTCCGGTGTCATATTTATATTTAGAGCTTCATCTTCAGCTGTTATTCCCATCTAGAAAAATAAAAATGGTAAAACAAAGTGTCAGAGACGACAGAATCAAACAGAGTAGCAGACACTTTACTAGGGCAACAACAATTTGTCCCATATTGCTCGATGACTGTTGTTTTGCTGTTGGGAGGTACTGTATATGTTCATGACCATAGTAATATTTGCGATACAAATGTGATCATACATAAAAAGATCTTGACAATTTGTTTTACTTTTTGTCTTTTGAAGACTAACTTTAGTGTTAAAAACAAGCTATCATATGTCCCAGTGAGTGTGGTGTATTGGTAGCACAAACTCTTGATGGTGTTAAAAATAACTTTAGAACGGCATGGCAGACCAGACCGCCAACTGTTCTGCCAAACAGATAAAACTCCAATATTTTCTGACTCTTGATGGCTCTTATATGCTGAAACCATTCCACTTTAGAAAAACAACACACAGAGAAGAAAATGTAACAATCAAAAATTGATTCTGAGGATTATTCTTTTCTATAAGTAAAGTACAAAATATTTTTAGAAGTGGGTATTACATTTGAGACAGGGTCGTACTTACTTCATTGTTGCTCGTTTCCATCCTTTGTCTTGCTTGTCCCTCTTTATAAATGTGGATTCAAGATGCAGCTGCTGTGGTGAGCAGCAAAGCTCAGTGGCAGAGATACACAGCTCTGCCAGTCACCGGCTGCTTTATCTTGAAAGGCATGTGGTGACTAAAATAACCGTGATCCCTGATTGGCTAGCTGCTCATTCTTGCAAAGTTAGCTTATATTATAATAGGTCAGCTTGGAAAAACTGGGACGTGAATCAGCCTATGTCACATACGGTATAGGCTACCACTCCATTTACAGGTGGCTTTATGAAAGAAATAAAAAATACATTACTACAACAACAACAATAATAATAATAATATGGGTGATACCATTTTTTTTTTTAAAGAAATGCAGACTTTATAAGAAAAGCCATAAAACTATTGTTCACCTCCGCCAACTCCCATATCAAATTCAAAGTTGACCTAAAATACAAAATGTAAAATGTTTGAGGACCACCAGTGACCTACTCTCTCTGTAAGATAATAACTCAACTGCAATTTTCAACTGAATTTTTAGTGGTTTTCATGAGAATATCGTACTTTTATTCTGGAGAAATACGTGAACCGGAAGTACTTTCATATCCGCCAATGAAGAAGAACACGGAACAATGGAAGCTGTCGTGCAAACCGGCCCGGTGCTGAAAACAAACGGATACGCTACGGGACCGTGAACGGGAATTCGTCGCGCCTTTTCTCAGACTAGGGACTTCGTCTGATGTGTGTGTTTGGTCCCTGATGTCGACGGTGACGTAGAGACGTGGTGACGTGGTGACGTGGTGAACACACAGGTGGGCGAACTATCACCTCCAGGATGTGATCAACAACCACCAATTAAAGCAAGAATCTCAATTATATCATTTTTTTAAAACACATTAATTTGTGCATTTCCCCCATCTTTATGTAACTTACATCTGTTTGATACTCCGTCCTATGATGTCATAAACATTTGTGAGCCTCAAAAGTTGGGTCTAAGTGGGTCTCTGCCCTCCACAGCATCCCTGATTTCAGTGCTGTCAGGTGACCAACCACACTGGGTTGTACTGTCTCCATTCGTCAACAAACCCAAACATGGCGCTCCAGTTTACATACAGCGACCAGGATTTCGTCACAGAGTTGCGTCGGACCGGTGGAAGCGGTTCCGGGATGGCATCTCCGCCAACGGCGTTTGACGCCACTCTAAAAGCCGCCTGGACAGACAGGATGCACAGGGGACTCTTCCGCTATCACCTGGGCGGTTTGCAAACGCGTATTCTACCCGGCCGACACGGCTATGTTGCCCAGTTGAATATTCAAAGAGGGACGAAGAGGAGAAAGCCTCAGGAGATACTGAGCGTTCAGCAGCGGTTCAATGCCAAGCAGTTCAATTTCAACAAAATAAATCCGGAGGAAATCGTATTTGAGATGACGAAGCACGCTGGGCAAGGCGCGGCTTTCGAAGGGAACGAGCGTCAACCCCGTAGGATGGTCGTGTTGGTCAACGTTAGCCCTCTGGAGTTCGGGCATTGCCTGTTTGTTCCAGATCCCTCGCTCTGTTTTCCACAGATCCTGACCCAGTTCGCCGTCCGGGTCGGACTTGAATCAGTGCTCCTGAGCTCGGACCCGGGCTTTCGCGTGGGCTTCAACAGTCTTGGAGCGTTTGCGTCTGTCAATCATTTACACCTACATGGATATTACCTGGACCGCGAGCTGAAGATAGAGTCTATGCCAGTCAAGCCATTGGTTCCTGAAAAGGGCTTTTATCGCTTGATGGACTTTCCTGCAGGCTTCTTGTTTTACACAGAACCAGAGGGTCTGGAGGAAGTCGCCACGGCCATTTGTCAAGTCACCGACTTTCTCGTGGCCGGTAATAAGGCTCACAACCTGTTCTTGACCAGGGGATGCCCACCGGCTGACTGCATCCGGAGTGAGAAGGAGCACAAATCGAGGAGAGGTGTGCGTGTCGCTGTGTGGCCCAGGATATCCTGCTTTGGTGCCAAAGAGGAATCTGCTTTCAACGTTGCCCTTTGTGAGCTAGCTGGACATTTACCATTTATGAACAAGCAGGACTATGATCACATTGCTGAAAAGGATGTGATGGACATCATTCAGAGGTACCTTCTGCCCGGTGAAGAGCTTCTCCGGTTGGAACAGCAGCTCACTGCTCATTTAATGGGTTTATAAAGTTCAAGTTCAAGTTTATTTATTTATATAGCCCTTTATCACAAGCATGTCTGTCTCAAAGGACTTTACAGAAAAAGAGCCAACTAGATCTACCTGAACGTCAATCAGAGGAAATTACAGAAT
>OMOT01027170.1:0-18671 GCA_900312575.1 Acanthochaenus luetkenii | reverse complement strand
ACTGATTAGTAGTTGATTGGTACAGCTCAAGTGGTCTTTGAGTAATGGGGTAATAAGCAAAAAGTGTTACCATGGTCCCCGGTCTCCCCTATTGTTGTTATTCTATCATATTGAATCATTGTAATGCGAATATGAAATGTGAATGATTGCGATAGTGTTTTTGTGATTTGTTTGAATGTGTTATAATATTCAAAGACCTACAATTTGAAAAAGAAGTACGTTAATAAAGTGCAAATATGGTGATGCTTAATGGTGTTAGCCTGGGCTTTTTAAGTACTAAACACTACCCGAGACTTTTTTCTATTTTTCTATTCAACTTTCCATTAAAATTGAGGGAACCTTATAAAACCAAATGCTAACTGAGCTTACAGAATGATAAAGTTATATCTGTGTTTGGACCATCTTCAAAAATCATGTCTCTAAGTATATATTTTGATATTGTACATTCAAAGCACAATGGGAGTGTTTATAGTGTCAAATATAAAGATGGATTACACTACTTAAGTTTAGCCAGCTAGGATGTCAACATTTTGATGCCCTGTATTGAAGAACTTGCACTATTTTACTTACATTTTTTGATGTAACCTTTATTTAACAATTTAAACTATGACATTTACTGTGTGCGCTTTAGTGTAAACCAAAAGCGCAGACACGTGGGAAATCAAGATGAGGCAGAGTGTTAGCAGTGTGCGTGTCTGTGCATGTTCATAAGGATCTCCTTCAGACAAAAAAAAAAAGCTTCAGTCGTTGTAAACATTCCAGGCAACAGGAAGTGGAATTGGAATGACTAACAAACATTAAGTCAGTGACTGACACATACACAGTATAGGGAGGACCCTGACCCCCAATAAAAAGGCGGTATAGTGTAGTCTCTCACCCAGATTACAGTACACAACTGTAAGAGAACAGCTCTCAAGTTTCTTCAAGGTGAAAGTTTCCCAAAAGCATCTTTAAGGGAACGATGAACTCTGAGTCCCTTCATTCCAGCCAAAAAACACATGGTGCTTTTGGGCATCAGGACTCAAACTCAGGTCATCACACTAAACCCCTATCAAATTGATTTGCGGTGCTCGTGAAAATAATTGTAATTTTGTTTTTGTTTTCTTTGGTTTATGGAGTAGTATCCAATTAAGATAAAGGTAAGTAACAGTTCACTTATTGTGAACATTTAACATTTGTATTTATTTATTTACACACAGCCTTATTGGATTTTTTGTTAAACTCCCACAATCCTTACTTGTCTTCAACAAGGTGATCATAAATAAATAAATCTGATAAATCAGGCAACTTTAAAACCTGAACCATGTCTTTAATGCTAAAATCACTGCATTGACTCTTTGGGAAACCCCGCTCAGATCGAAGTCCCTCCACAACGGTGGTTCTCAACCTTTATCATAGATGTGATTTTTCAGTTTTGTTTTAAGGATTTCTTTTTGGGGGGCTACAACATCCATCCATTCCATACGTGTGTTTCGATACAGGTGCCCACACACAAGGTGACACCAATTTAAATTTTCATGTTATTTCCTCGTTTTAGACTTAGCCTAATTACAGTGGGAAGCTGAGAGGGTGCAATTTTCATTATGAAAAACAAACACCCCAAAAAACTATATATATATATAGTTATAAAATCTGATAATACATTTGTATATTACAATTCTATTTTTTGCACATTCCTTAGTTCATCCTGACCCTCAAAACGTCCCTTGTGACCTCCCCTTGAAGTTGAGAACCGCTGGTTTAGAAGGCCAACATCACTCAACTCTACTCAAGTACATCCACAACTAAAAAGTTTAATATTTACATCCATTTCACCTCTAAAATATATACAATAGCACATTCTGTGATGGCCCTGTAAGGACTGAATCCACAGACTGGTCTGACTGGCAACTAGGTCCTTTTCAAATCAGACCCCTCGCTTCTTTCAATCAGGCACTTCAACTCAATCTCAGAACCAACTAAAACCTTGCCTTCGCACTAGCAGAAGTCTACATTTACATTTTAGGCTTTTAGTGAGCAGATAGGGCTTCAGTGTCTTGCTCAGGGACACGTTGTTGGGCCATACGGCTGTTAATACACACATTGGCTGTTGTGGGGATGAAACCTGCAGCCTTGTGGCTACGGGACAGGGTCTCTAACCACGAGGACACCCTAGCTGTCCTGATTGTGAGAAACAGGATCCAGCTCATCGTTCCACATACCTAAACTCACCTAAGGAGTTGTTTCTGGGCAGCCATGCCGTATGAGAGTAGAAACGATACGGCTGACAAATGTTAAGGCTTTCACAGCCGGTGGTTGAGCGCTTGTCTGTCTCTCCACATGGTGCGCACCTCCTTGAAGATCAGGGGAGCGATGAACACAATGCTGCTCCCCGTCTATAACACAAACACACACACACACACGAGCCAAAGTTACAATAGTGTAATGATTAATGCACTGTTAATTTAACGCTACATTTTCATGGTATACAGGTGTTGCTGTGGGTAAGGATGCACAAATCCCACTGCAGGTATTGGGCCAATACCAGGCTACATTACAGTATCAGTGACTGAGAATCTCTGCAACAGTCAACACAAAATCAATTCATAAAGCGATTTTAACAAACAGGCCAATTTACAGTGAACAACAGACATTTATATAGATAAAAACAAGAAACAACAAGCGCATCACAAACTCAAAGATGGTAGTTAAAAAGTGGTATTGGTGCACAGGTAGCTGTGGAAACACATCTATAAGGCTGTGAATATAGAACTTATATGGAGTCATCTTACCATGACTATGAAGAAGTAGAAAACCCACATCCAGCCCAGCTTGCTCTCAATCAGGGACACCAGGTACTACAGGACGATAAGAGAAATGGAAGCACAGGTTAAGAGGACGACAGACATATGAAAGTACTCTGTGTGTGTGAGACTGTCTGTCTGTCTGTTGGCAGGTATAACCATAGCTGTGATTTCAAAAAGTCTTAAAGGAAAATTCCACCCTCACATCATGTCTTCCTCTTCTATGATGGATTTCTCCTTTTATGATTGTTGAACATCGGTGTAAACTGTTGATTCTAGAAAGAAGCCCTCGCTCTTTGTTTCTGAGGGACTGACACCAAAACCTGACGTTTACCGTTGATGCTTTATGTCGCAGAATTTTATTTTGCTATCAAACTCCATTGTAGCTGCGCTGGGAATATCTCAACATGACGTCATCATCTACGTTTGGCCAGGCATCCATGGGAATAAGAACACCAAACAACAAAATAGGCCCACAAATGCAAGGTACGTCACCATGTTTTTTAGGGTGGATTTCGCAGGACATACCTCACAAGTGCAGTAGTACTAACCTGTGTGTTTAAGACATTGTGCAGTGTATGAGTATATAATATTTTCTACAGAGGCATCAACACTCTACCTGTCCCCCGGCGGCCCCTATACTCCCAGTGCCGTCCACTATGCCAGTGACTGTAGCCAGGGCCTTCGTACTGCCATGGAGAGCGTCCTGTCTCCCCAGGTCAGCAGAGATGGCTGAGCCGATCATATTGGACGGACCGCCGATGAAGAAGCCGGTAGTGGCCAGCAGTGCCGCATTCACAACCTGGTTGTTGGGCGAGTCTGGGGAAGGAGGGAGAGGAGGAGGAGAGAGAGAGAGAGAAAGACAGAACAAAAAATACTAAGACTGGGATTGCAGACAAGATACATATTGAGCTCTTGGTCCGGTTTCTGACACAGAGAGTTGGAACACAAAATGGGTGACAGGCATTATTGTGTGCCCCAACATGACGAGACAACATGATGTTTGATCATGTGTGTGTACTCACGGCTGTAACCCACCAGGGCTCCCATGGCCAGCACAAGACTGATCGCCAACACCGGGGATCTCTTCCCCATTAAGTCAGAGACCAGACCCTGAACTGTACCTCCTGACAGAGAGAGAAGGATGTTAACCCACACTTATTTCTGTTCTTTCCGGCAGCATTGTGGGTGATCACAGTTAATCACAGTAACTGCAAGGATGTTTATTGATCTATGAGAGACAAGGGCAGGAGAGGAAGAAAGGGAAATTAACATCCACCACCAGCCAAATGCTGGTAAACTGTGGCCGGTAAACAAACCTCCTTTGGATGTCTTTTTTTATTCAAAAAATGCATTTGACCTGTCAAATTGTGAGTGTAGCTAGTGGACTTTGCACTGTACCAGCCACTGTGGTGGTGGACAAAAAGGTTAGTTTCCTGCAGGGGGGGGTAAAGAGAGAAGAAGTATAGATCATTAAAGTTAATGATTCTAACATGACTTCTTTCTACAATCAACCCCAAATGGGATTACTTAAAATTACGCATTCTTAGATATTCTTTAAAATTATCTCTGCATGAGAATGACTGGGATGATTTATAAGTATTTGTGTAAACTATCTTTTTACTTAAGTCAATATCTGAGCCTTGCTAGTCTGGCACTCTCACACAAGCTATGGCCTCATATCTGAACAACTGTAATGTGTTTGTTCTCTCTCTTTTTAACCTGTACCTATATACTGTGGCAGCCGGCAGAGACATAGGAGAGGGGAGGTGCTGAACCACCGGTATGTGCCTTTCCCAAGATGGACGCTCAGGCCCATATATGGAGTTCCACCGCAATCATAGCAATACGCCGCACCGGTGGCTCATCTCCCAAAGCCAGCGGTGGCAAGTCAAGGTAACGAGGGGCGCAGGATAAAAAGGGCAGTAGCGCACACCCACACACACATGGGAGAGTACCTGCACGGGGAAATCGATGGTGGAGGAAAGAGAGAGCGAACAAAGCTTGTATTGTGTATGAACGGACCGAAAGAGAACCCTGCTGTGTGCTACTGCCTTGCGTGTCTGAGAGCCCGCCCTGTGAACGACCCCCGCCTGTCTGACTATCCTCCCGCTGCCACGACCCATGGACCGAACCTGCTTCTGGCTTTGGACCTCTCTGTTGGTTTGCTGAACTGTATTCCACTAACCCTTTCCCTCCCGAGTACAGTCAATAAAACGCTGTTTGACTTGTAAATTGTGTGTGGACAGTGAGTTTATTATTCCCAGTCATGCCCTTTTTTTGTTAGAAGCATTTTTTTCATTTCAGGTCTTCTTGAAAAAGACCTCTCTCTCAATGAGACTACCTAGAAAGAAAAAAAACGTTTTACTTTATTTTATGGCGAAACATGCCACTCACCGATGATTCCTCCTACGTCGTACCAGATAGACAGGCGGTCGGCCTCTGCCTCCTTCCAGCCGTAGTTGCTGTTCAGGTAGAAAGGAAGCCAGAAGAAGAAGGAATAGTTGACCAACTTCAGACAGGCATACGCCAGGGAGTACTGCAATACAAACGGGTACAGAGTCAAGATGGTGTGGGGGGAAAAAAGAATTTTGTCATAGGATTAAGTCTCCAACTGTAGAAAGACAAAGAAACAACAACCAAACAATGGACCCAAGTACAGCAATGTTGCCACTTACAACACAAGAGAGCAGAGCGACCACGGATCAGGAGTTCATGAGGAAAAGGGAGATTGTTTTCCAGTGATTTTCAAATGCACAGAGATAATGAGGGAAAAGGGCAGGGAGGGGGCAGATAGCAAGACGATAGACACTACATGGTACTAGTGCAAGAGAGAAAAGAGATAAGATCGGCTGCAAAATGACAACAAAGCAGGACAGAACACACACACATACATACTGGCTCCATATCTTGGACTTTCTTCCTTATTTGTATCTCTTGTTTTAAACTGTATTTGTGCCCTTCGATCTCTGTAAAGCATTTCGCAGCAAACTTGTTTGATGAAAGCGTTTTCTAATTAAATCTGACTTATTGGAGATATAGACTCACAGGTAGCACACCGGGCAGACAGAAAGCCTGGAAGAAGCCGATGGCTTGAGGGGACTTGGCCTGCAGTTGATCCTGCTGCTGAACAGAGTAGTATCCTCCGTCACACACCTCCACCTCCACTTCCACTTCCACTTCCTCATCCTCCTCATCGCTCATCAGAGGCCTGTGGCTGTCTGTCTCTGTCACCACCGGCCTAAAATTGGTCTCCAACTCCAAACTCAGACCTGACACACACAAAGAGCCACACACACCAAAGCAATGTAACTACTTACATTCAATCAGCATTTTAGATCATACCAAGATTTACTTATTCATATTCTGGGCAGGATTTCCCACACCAAATGTGATGTAATTCAAAATGGCTGCCGTGGGAATAAGGTGAATTTAAAGTATACATTGAGGTGGGTGGTGCCATTGAAAAAGCAGTGCCATGTCCCATGTAGGCATGCACACTCACACTGACATTGAATACAGTCTCAAGCTATATGATTTTCTCTATCAAAGTTATGTAGATTACTGGCATCCTAGCAGCATTTTAGATCATGTCAAGATGTACTTGGATAAATTCAAAGTACACAGAGAATACACATTCTTCTAAGATGTTCATTGCAATGCTTACCGACTTCTTTTGGAGAAGTGAGCAGGCCAAAGAACACCACCACCCCACCAGCAAACTGCACCACAGAGGTCACCAGGAAGGCATACTGCACACACACCATACCACAACACAGTACATTACAATAACATTTAGAGGCAGAGAAGAATGAATCAACTACATGTCTGTGTTTGGTGTGTGTCTCACCTCATATCCATACTTGAGCATGCTAGAAGCCAGGAAGGCACCCAGGATGTTTCCTACAGATGCACAGGCACTCCACAAGCCAAACACAAAGCCTCGCCTGGAGGAACACAATTATGAAGAGATAAGTTTCAAAACATTATAAATACATTTGAAAGAAAACAAACCGGACAAACCGGTTCATCATTCAATAACTCTAAAATATGGCGGTCAGAATATGGATTTCTTTTTATTGACTATTTTCAAGCTAATAAAACAGCTGACAAAGTTAGATTTCTGGGTGGACTATGCCTTAAAGTAGTAACTAGGTGAATGTTTCAGTCTTCAAAGCAGCGTAATGCAAAATATGATATAAAACCATTCTGTGTTCATCTGTAGATATTTGATACAAGCAAGAAACTCTGAAGCTAAGAAAGTAAAGTGTACGCGAGCTAGGGATGGGCGATATTGATACTTAGATACTGACATTACTAATTTGGTATATAGTTCTTTTGACAAGTATACATTTCAGTAATTTTTTATCCAAAATGCATCCCTCCTATGTCTCCTCTGCAATTCTGTAGCACATATTATGTTTCTGCCAATGAACAACAATAGGGGTGAGACGGGTGAGAAATATGACCCTTCTGTCATTGGGAGGATGGTTGAGTCCGACTCGAAACATAGCGTGGTGTGGTGCTACTTTTCACCAACGTATAACCTCAAAAAACCAAGTCACCTGCACCACCCAGTCAGACAGGAGGCAGAACATATCCAGTAGACCCATTATTCAGACTCTTACTTTTGTCAAGTTAAATATTTTGCCATTTATCACTGATATGAAACGTACAGCCATTTGTTAATGCAGCAATAGACTACTGTAAACCTAAATACAAATAGTGTTCATTAGTTGGTGAACTTTAGTGGGTTTAATAGAATGTTAATAGCATTAATAGCTAACAACCTCTATCCTACCAAAACAATTATCATCACAAAGTCATATTTTACTTCTTTTTTTCTTTACGAAATTATCGTTATCAGTATCGGTAAAATTGTTACATAAAATATTGGTCAAGTCTTAATTAGGGGGGGGGGGGTCAGATCCCGCAATCCCCCCCGTAATTCGAACCCTGCCCACTACCCCTTCACAAGTGCAATAATTTGTTTTAATTTCATGCAATCAGTCATTTTGTAAGATTATGGGCCTCAAATGGTGGATATCTCATTTTAGAACAAAACTCCTCATATGCCTTCTTAAAATGCAACTTCACAGAAAGTTAGCTGATTTACTATTTTTATATTCAGCAAATTATAGTTACAAGTTCTGCAGCTGCGGAAAACTTGGAGCCTGAATGGTGTCTATGTTTTGCTAGGAACCCTACGTGAATGGATGTCATTGTGTGAGTGTGAGCATGTGTGAGCGTTTGTGTGCCCTTGTGTGGGTGTATATCATAGAGCTCGACTTGACAGACTCAAGCTTGGGTGAATGACACTATGTTTATAGGCTGGAGAGATCTTCCAGTTGCAACGAAGTTCTAAACACATTCACTTGTAATGCATATACAAAAACTGTATTTATCTATCATTGCTCTAACGGTCAGACAGAGAGAAAGTATCACACACCCTGCCTTGCCGAACCAGTTGCCCATGACGGCCACTACGGCGGGCCAGACAGCTGACTGCAGCAGGCCGTTCAGCCCCCACAGGCCACAGTACAGGTAGATGTTGTAGTAGTGGAGCCATTCGGTCAGAGTGCCAAACACAAACTCCTGCAAACACATGGACAGATACCAGTTGTATTCCAAAATGCTATATATCTAAATAGGAAAAGATGTTACCTAATATTCACTGCTTAATGTTTGAAAACCGCCACAAAAGATTAAATCCTTTAAAATGTTACCATTTTGTATGCAATGGGTTTCATAATAGTTCACAACATCAGTACTCAAGTCAATGGTGAGTTCTATTTACATGCCAGCAATTATTAAGTCTGGGTAGGTGCCATTTTCTTATCTAATTTTGGAATAAAAACGTGGAAAATAAAATAGATCACAGAAAATCCTGTACAAGTAAAACATGAATCACAATAGAGTCTCCTGCAAGGGAATCGAAGCATCTATCACAAGGCAAGAGTACATTACACAGTAATTCAGATGTTTGCTTTTATCTCCTTCATCATGTACTGTTGACAGGAATGAATGGTAGCTATGATGGATCTCCACCAGATCTGATTTATTAGATTACTTTAAAATCATAATCACAATCATAATCATACTAAGTGTTAACTGTTAATTTAAAATAAGGATTAGACACAACACACTAAATGTCTGACTCACCACTACAGCGGAGCCACACAGGCCGACGCAGAGCACGTAACGTAGGTTAAGTCTGTCCCCAATCACACCGCTAACATACAGACCCTGTGCAGGCAGGACACAAGAAAAACAACAGAAACAAGAAGGCTCAGTAGAGTGCAGGCCTCTGCCAAGGAAGCCATCCATAAACATAGGTGTCAACTAATACAGTTTCCCCGTATAAAATACGGTGGGTTTTTTCAGCACTTTGGAAGTATACGGTCGTATGAGAGTAAAATACGTGAAATCACGGCGGGATATATTTCTCCTGCAATTTATGCAAGAAGCTGATTCTTTCGTGTCTTCAGCCATTTCGAGACTTAAGAAAAATGTGCAGAAGTGGCTTCTTCACACGCAACGTATTGTGCCTAGCCTGCAGCTTTTTCTTCTCAATACTGAGTTCACTTTTTCAAAACACTTCCAACATACAAACTTAAAGTTGAGAGCAGTTTGTTAAGTAAAAATACTATGTAATATAGTGCAAATTATGTATTTTTCATTTTTTTCATAGAAAATAGATATTCAGAGACCAGAGGCAAACAGTGACACCTTGTTTACATTATGCAGTACTGGATGTCTGGCTATATGGGCAGAAGATTGGCAGGGATGGGTCCCTTATTCTTATGTGGTGTCAACATATAGTACATGTACTGTAAAACAAGAGATCCCACACTGTTTTTCAAGCAAAAGTTAAATAAGTATATTATCTAATACATATTTTCTACCATGAACCAAAGATCCACTTAACAAAGGCTCACTGCAGTACCGATAGCTGATCTTAGTGTTTTCTGGGTCAGTGTGTGATATCTGACCAAATCCTCTACTCAAGAGTTTGATTGCATTTTGTGCATGAAATTATGTTTGGTCAAACAGTGTTTTAGTGTTGAGAGTTGCATTAAGAGCTTTGAAAAAAGTGAACTTAGTACTGAGAAAAGCTTGTAACCAATTGTGAAAAACTGTAAAGGGAAATCTTATACTTCTGGCTCTACAAATTATATTAATAACATAATATTTGGTGCCATAAGTGGGATTCTGAACTTAAAATAAATCTAATAAAATATTATTTTAGGTTTCCTATACCATTCTTTGTTACATGGGAGGGCTGGATACATTTTGGTTTAACAATGCTTCCTTTGTATTTATTCAGCAGTGGTGTGGCACCACAGCAAGAACACTACCACCACACCCAGATAAAATGTTAAACTGGAATAACAGAATATAGTCTATTTTCCCCTCTATAAAAAAACAAGTATTGTCCTAATGTTTTGAATTAATGTTTTGGCATCCAAAGAAAATCCATCAAAAATGTAGCACTGCAACATGCTCTAGATAGAACCACAGCCAGGACCAAAACAGGGGACGAATTTAGAACCAAAATTAAAGATGATTCCGTTCACCACTGCTACATAAACATGATCATTAGCTCCAGTCCCTCTTCCATTTTGAATATGGCCATAATTTACATGTTTATATCATGACATTTGGACTAATTGTTCTATATTTTGCCCTGCATTTGTACATTTCACTGTCAGATGATTCTAATTATTAATATTATTGACATTTTTCTAGCAGCAGGGGCAATTTTCCTGCTGTTGGAGGCCAACGTTGCTGAATGAATGCAAGTGAAACACTGTACATGAATCAACTTTTCTCCCCAGTCCTACTTAGCACACTGTGAATGCGTGGCACCCAAAGCTGCTGCCAATTCCGCCGATACTTGTGGCAGACCCCGCTACTCACAGAAGCTTTTTAAACACAGGAAATCGTGTACACTACTCACCACAGCGTATGAGAAGAGGAAGATGGTGTCCAGAGCTCCCAGGAACATTGTGGCCTTCTCTTGATTCGCAAACAGGCGATTATCCTCCCATGTCTGAGACAGCCATGGAGAGCAAAATTAATTATATGCAGTTTAATTAACTACATCAGGAGTTCTCATTTTCATGTCTCGGACCCCCAAATAGACACAAATTAGGCCACAGATAAGATAAGATTTTGTCCCAGGGAGCCCATATGGGAAAACGTTTGTTGTTGTTGATTTAATTGTATAACTGTACATGGGCAGATAATAGTAGTGAGTGTGAAAGCTATCATTATCAAACACATTTTTATACATTCTCTTCAAGATCATTTTGAATTACTATTGAATTAAATGATAATGATAGTGAAATAAAATAGTTATCATTTTGAGTGTCCCCGGATCTCACTTCGAAAACTTCCCGCATGATATTATATGTCACACGACATTATAATCATAAAAATGAGCAACGGGTATTTATAATGACTACATTATACACATTGGAACACGGGCAAATAGATGTGAACACCAACAGCTAGTCCGTCAGAAATCGGCACGGGTAGCCAAAATCATTACGGTCCTGGTCACTTGATAACCCTTCTCCACATCACACACATAGGCCAAAGGAAATTCAATAACACATAATGAGAAGTCCGAGGCCAAAGGGCTAACAGGAAGTATTCTATGAGTGGTTGTGGCAAGAGGTCAGTCTTGGGGGGGCATGAAGGATGAGCAATGCAAAAGATAAATAAATATATATGTATATAGTAACCTGCATTTTGATGCATTGTGTAACATTCGCTTCTATTATTTTCAACCCTGTGTGTGTCTACTCATTGAGCACATACAGTACCTTCCCTAGACAGAGGAAGTCCAGTCCATTCTATTGAGTTCAGCACAGCATACCTACTAATTGAACGCAAACCCCAAGCTGTACGGAAGGTATTTATTTCATCATGTTCCTGTTCCTCTATTCTACTGTGATTGAGCCATGAACAATATCCCTGCAGGGGATTAGATTAGATTTTTCTATTACGATCTCTTTTAGTGCAAATGGGCTATTCCAATACAAAATTATGACACCGAAAAAACATACAAATACCACACAAACAAAGCATACAAATATACTGCACATATACAGTTTCACAGGATACTTCAGGGACAGATTCAGCATTGTACAAAAGACTATCATATAAAGGGGAGAAGGATTCTATTCTATTCTATTGTGTTTGAGCAAATAGAGTTCCTCTCCAGGGGGATTCCCTACTGTTCTGCTCTCCTCTACCGTGTTATGACTGCGGTGCTCAGTACCTCGCCAGGGGAGAAGGCAGCCATGCTGACATTCTGGACGGATGGCGTCCACTGAGCCGAGATGCTCACTTTCACATTGCTGAACGTCTTCCTGGACGCATGCAGCAGCACATAGCTAGAGACAGAGAAAATGGTAACACAGCAAGCAAAGCAACAGACTTATTCAAAACATCCACATGGAATGAACGTTCATACTCAAGCTGTAAAAGGGACATAACTGTTTAATTACTGATTACTTAGCAACATTACATCATAACAAAATATCAAATTTTTGGCTATTGGCTAGTAAATGGAAAGGGAATGTAAGAGGTATAGGCGGTTGTCTAGTTACATCTTGATAAAACAGCTTCTTAAAGGGATAGTGCACCCATGCTTCACATTTTGACATGATTTAACTTAGCCCCAAAGTTGTATGTAGAACTGTTCAGATTTTGTCCTCACCTCACCGTTTTAGCTGTACTGGCTTGGACCAATGCTAACAATTAGCCAGTTGCCATAGGGCAGACTGGCCCCCCGGCTAGCCTTCTTTAAAATAACCGCTTAAGTCCACTCAACTTGTTAAACAAACAAAAGGTTTTGTTTGTTGGTGTGTAGTATAAATTTTACATGCTGCAATGGCGTATGGAAAAGTCGACAGTTGTCCAAAACATTGTTCATCCATGGCAGATCTACTTCCCTGTGGCGTACAACACATTTTGCTCGTGTTGTCCTGAAGCTGCAGCAGCACGAGCAGCCTCAATTTCTTCTTATTTTAAATCTGTGTATTCAGGCTCGAACAAGTATGGTTCGACTACAAATTCCATCAAGTCATCTTATCAGACATCTTCAACTAGTTATGGGAAACACTGGAATGCAATGTCATTATCTGAGAAATAGGAAATGGCCCAAAAAGCCAACCCCAACTGTTTCAGTGACTTTGCTGAACTGTGGTATCCATTGTCTGCTACTAATTGCTACAGACGGTACTTTGCTTTACCTTTCTGACCTCCTGATAAGAGTGTCTGAAATGGACGCAGACTTGTGATACTATTGTAGTCAAAGATTAACTACACGGACTACTGAGTGGGGCTGAATTAAAGAAACATATGGCATGGGATTTACCAACTGGCTATACAAAAATATGTAGGCCTCGCTCTGTTTACGGTCCTTGCACATTCTCCATTTCAAAATTCCATGTTTTTTCAGAGACTTTCATTTCTTGACAGGATATTACGATTTTAGTCAATGTTCAATGTGATGTATGCTGACTGTGGGTGGCCACTCTATAGCTGAAGACTATTCTTCACCACAAATATCACAATATGTGAGAAGACAATGTACAATTACAAAATATATTTAGTCATGTGCATAAGGACTTACGTACACTATTTCTATATTTGCAGTTTTGGAGACCTGATACTTTTCACCTCTAGGAACCCTGCGTATTCTCAATCATTATACACACATGCTACCATAACAATGTTTGACCTGTCTTAACCTTGCACCATAGATCTCTGACCTCTGGAATGTGATAATCCACACCATTTAATTGTGCTTTTATACACTAGCTACATTGACCTTCCTTTTTACTTTGCCATATCTCAAATTTTGTATGTGGTGGTGTTCTTGTGGCTCAGCAGGCTATGGTGCATAACAGGTACGTTTTGGGTTCGAAACCGGGGCACAAACTTTGTTGTACATCATCCCACCTTTCCGGTGAAGCAGGTATGGCTTTTGTGTGTAAATACAACAAAAGAGGTATTTCAAGCTATGTCGCAACAATGCCATGGCTTTTAATTCAGCTTGTAGCCTTAGTTACAAGAGTCTCACCCCCTTTCTTTCTTATCAATATAGAATAAAGCAAAAAGCTTGTAAAATTATCAGAAAAACTCAACAAAAGCATCGTTTCCCAACCATACCAGTGAACAGTATAGAACATATATGGTTTGCAGCTACACAAACGAGCTGCTAAAACAGCTCTAACAGGTTTGGCAACAAGTTCAGCTTGATGAAAACCATTCAGCTATAGTGGGTTTAGTTTACCTAAAGAAGGTGAGGAGGAAGGCAACCAGGTGATGATGGGTGTACTGTGACAGGCAGCTACAGCACGAGGGAGGCATCACAGGGTCGGCCGGAGGGAGGAAGAGGAGGTGGAGGATGAGGTGGTGTTGCTGTAGGTCTTCAGGGGACGGCCACTGGACAGGGAGGGGGCTCAACTACGGTCACCCACTACGCCAGATGGGGAAACACTGGCCTACAGCAACAACAAAGCTTGGCCTGAAAAGAAGGAAGCGGACATTAAAATGCTGAGCGTTGCTATTACACGCCTTGTTTACTCTCATAAGTCATATACGTCTATTGGAAGATCTATGTTTCAAAGTGAGATACTCACAGTTTGGAAAAAAAGTGACACATTGTCATACGAAATGATTGACAGGCCACAAATGAGACAAATTCTGATATTTTTTAAAGAATGGTCGGTGACCTAAGTCCTTGGCTGACTAAACGAGCAAACTTTTATAGACTGGATCCTTTACATGTGACAGGAAATGGAATGATGGACAAAACACCAAATATCAGTCTGGTTAGTGTTTAGAGTATAGAATAGTATAATGTATGACTATAATGTGTGGTAAGTTACAATCACAATATATATACACCAAATACAAAAGCCACAGGCCTTTCATTTCATTGACAAAACACTTAATATTCATAACTGATATCATTTCACATGGGTGTGGTTCCATCCTGTAGGCGTATGTCTTGGAAACTAGCCCAGCACTTTTTATCTGGTGGTGTACACCGTCCACTCAATCTAGACACTGAACTAAAAAGGATATTAAGACTCACTCAATCAATTTAAATCACTCCCTCAAATCAAATGCAAGTAGTGTTTCAACTCATGTTAAGTGCAAAAAGTCCTGTTCAATGGATATCAACCGTTTTTTTGCCATTTCTTTGTAACTTTAGCTAGCTAGCTAACAGGAGACACACACCGGTAACAACCGAGAAAATGCGGGTAAACTCATTTGTATCCATTACAAACAGGATAAGAATAAGACCTTTTGCACAACTTCTAAGTCTCATACATGGAATATTTTTTGGGTTCGGTTTGTTTAACACGACACAAAAGCAATGGGCCAGATGCGGTTTGGTCCATTTCCAAGGGGTTTGTTAACGGACGTGAAACGATTTAAAATAAACGTTACACATATTTATAAACAACATCTTAAGAATGCGCAATACGCGTGTTCTTATTAACCGACGACATTCCTTCAGACCAGCAGTTTGCGGCTCATCTGGACGCTTTCCCCAAAGGAGAGTATCTGTGATTTGTAAGAAGACATATTTTTATTTTCGCCCATCTCTGCCTGCAAGCGAGAAGTGACAAGGCACATACAAACATGGGGACACAGCGATTAGCAAGTCCGGCCCATTACACCTCAAAATCAATATACAACACCACGAACAAACAGTTCCGGCAGTTACAGTTTCAGACGGAGAAGAAACGGAAAAAACCCCCAAACGGCATTCTTACCTTTCTGTTCAGGTAGACGTCAGCTTGTTCCTCAACTGGGGACAATCTCAGTTTATTGTGGGCGCTATGCGGATTCTAGTTTCACGTCACTGCTCACTGACCACGGCGGTGTTATACCGCCACCAGCAGGACAGGAGTGGGATGACAGGCACAAAGGAACAGCTGAGAGTGGCAGCTGTTCCAACTCTCACCGGTCGCTCTGCCACTGTGGGTTGTAGGCGACCTACTATTGGCTGCAGACTGATTTGTACGCGCTTTCAAAACTGCACCGCAAATACTTACAGTCTGTACTGTCTGACACTTCAACAGGGATCCAGCATTGAACTTGTCCAGGATTTTAACTCAGGTAGGCCTGTAACATGGTGTGTTTTGTGTTTATGCTGCAGTAAACATTGGATGTAAAATGAGAAAGTGGTGTTGTATAGGCTACTGATTGTTACAAATGATTGAAGACTGATATTAATTTTCCCTGCTGACAAAAAACAACAACCAAAACAACAGTAACCATTAGAGGGATTCATCTCGTTTGCTTGCTGGTTTAATTTCAGAATAATATTACAAACATCAGCCAATATTCATATGTATATTTTTCAATTCAGCACTTAGAGTAGTTGTTATATGGACATGGATTAAGTCTAGAACTAAGCTATAAAAAAAATTGATTTAAAAAAGTGGACAAAAAGTATTCCACTAAAAGTATTCCATACTCATTTTTGAAATACTGCTTTTGAATTTTCAGGCTATTACTTGATGTCACATCATAATCATGCTATTTCCTTATATAGTGTCAGTTAAAGGATGCTTTTATGCATTATTGTAGACAAATAGTATTTGTAATTAGCTAAGGCATACACATGTGGATTGTAAAGCAGTTCGGTTTATGTTCATCATCTTGATTTTGTTATTTTTTATTCTTGTTTTGGGTGAGACGTTTTTATAAGCCCCCTGATGTTTCTTTGAGTCATCCAGTTTGTATTTTGTATTTGGGCTCTTATATGCTTTTTTTTATGGATATGAAAATACACTAAGGGCAAAGGGGATGGGACATTTTGCCACAGCTGTCATTGCAACTGTGGTCCAGAGGCAGTTGTTGCTATGTGAATTCCAACAAACTAGGGATTTGGAGGGAAATGATGTAACACGATGACCTCTGAATGTAACACTCCTTCCCCTGCAGCTACTGGACTAGATTATTATATTACAATCCGTTTAGATCTACTGTAAGTTTCATTCATTCCTATTAGAAATTATAGCATGTTCGTGTTCATAAAAATCATAAAATCCATCAGAGAGAGAGAGAGAGAGTGAGTCAATTCAGAGCGTGGGGGGCAGTGAGTGAGAGTTGCAGATTGGTATAGGAGCAGGGGAAGGGATGCACAGTACTTTGAGGTGGGACTTTTATGTCCTTTCATTCAGTTGGATGTCTGATGAATCACTTCAGGGCAGGACACTTTGTATTAAATCAGTAAGTTAGAAAACTGTGATTGCCGATGAGCTATACTGGATATACGGTACATCAAGGTGGTTTGGAAGTCATACCAATGGATACTGTTGTAACAGAGCTGGCATCTGTGGCAATAAGCTCCCATTCTACTAACGAATGCATGGAACCTGTGCAACAGAGCGAGGTAAGGCATAGATTCATTTTCGCACGTTTAACAATATTTTAGTCTGTAAAGTCCTTTGAGACATGCTTGTGATAAAGGGCTATATGAATAAACGAACTTGAACCTGAATATTACGTTTGATATATAAAATTGTGTGTACTTACAGTGGGATTTTAGTGGGCTGTGTTAATCTGCTCACTTTCTCAACATGTCTTTGCCCGTGGATGAACAAACATGCAAGTCTGTAGTTGCTTTGGGTCGGTCCACTAAGCTATGGATGCTGATTAGATTGGATGATGTTGACAAAGTAAAATAAAACTATACTAATACTAACTTTTTGCTGCTGAATAATGCAGGCACAGCGTTTCCTACACAGTTTTTCCGCTTAAATCAATGTAATAAAATGTCTACAGGGGAGAAAATAAGATGTCAATGGTTTTAATCTGCTCAGTTTGAAAATAAATAAAAATAATAACAATTCTACACAACCCCAGAATCTTGTCTAGGAAGTCGTCTTGAACATCTTTCCCTCTGAGAAAAAAATTCAAACTGCAACATCCTATTAGTTTTCTGATGAATCGTGCAGCTCTGGATGGCATGCTATCCTTATCATACATAATTGTGTATCTGAATGTCTGTTTCCCTGCTTATCAGCTAGTCTACTGCTCCAGGAGCCGTATGTTGTCCCCCCGCTTATTCACACCGCCACTTGGGCTTCGTATCAACTAAACAAATGATGACAACAGTCCCAGAGCTGGAAAATACAATGCATTATCTGAGAGGCCACTGAACTTTGAAACATTGGCCCCGAGGGATGTGAAAGCATGAGAGGAGAGGAGAGGAAGCAGCAGAGCGAAGAGGATAAAGCAATATATGAAAGGAAAGGATAGGATAGGGAGAAGAAGAGCGATTCACCACGGCTCCCTCGAGTAACGGCTGTAGATGTTGATTTGTGTGATGAGCTCCTCTTGGGAGTCGCACTGAATCCCTGGCCGTCATGCTTCTCCTTGAGTCGGCCCAGCCGGCTCTTGCATGCCGCACATTACCAACTGTGAGTAAATAGTCACGCTGCTTAAAATGTCAATCTTGATAAGTAATTTAATCTGCCAGTGTGGTGAGATAACGTTTCCCGACTGGAGTCCCACTAAAAAAGAAATCTTAAAAACAAGTGAACATATTTTGAAAGTCAGACACACTCTTCGTTTGTATTAAGAAAATCGCGATTCTCTGAAATTCCTCCAGACCAGAATTTTGTCCAGAGTCGTTTGTTTGCGGGGCGAGAAGGCCGATAAAAAGTCGCTTGACACTTGACCCTCCATTGAAGCCGAGCCAGACAGGATGTTAATAAAAGTTATGTGATGCTTGCACTCAATAGAACTGAGAAATGCTTACCAGAATTTATGTAAGAGTTGGATAAAGATGCTTTCTCCCTTCTCTCTCTCTCTCTCTCTCTCTCTCTCTCTCTCTCTCTCTCT
>OMOT01027169.1:5569-20714 GCA_900312575.1 Acanthochaenus luetkenii | reverse complement strand
CCTATCATTCTATTGATTTAAGGATACCTATACCAATATCTATCTATATGGCAAACAACAAATCAATCAATAAATCAATAAATCACTCTATCTATCTATCTATCTATCTATCTATCTATCTATCTATCTATCTATCTATCTATCTATCTATCTATCTATCTATCTATCTATCTATCTATCTATCTATCTATCTATCTATCTATCTATCTATCTATCTATCTATCTATCTATCTATCTATCTATCTATCTATCTATCTTTCTCTATCTCTCTCTATCTATCTATCTATCTATCTATCTATCTATCTATCTATCTATCTATCTATCTATCTATCTATCTATCTATCTATCTATCTATCTATCTATCTATCTCTCTCTCTCTGCCACATCTCACCACGAATAACAACGTGTGGCGACAGAATTGACGAAGAACTCAACATTTGACTTTTAAATGTTGCTGTTTTATGAAATCCATGTACTATAAACATTCACTTAGAAGAATCAATTTCCCAGCCATACTTTGTGTAGCTGGGAAATTGCCCTCACATTTGTTTCCGCATTTGTCCATTGTGTGTCCTTTCCTCTCATAGGCTGGCCTGTTCAAAACCGGGCTTCAAATTCCCTCAGAAAGTCAGTGACATTAAAATGTCCTTTGATGTGCCTTCCCCACGCAGGGAGCGCTAACAGTAATAGTGATTCTGTCACTTAATGCTTTTCCGGGGATCAATAGCTCTTAAATGCTAAAGTGGGACAATTAAAAATAAATAGGAGGTTGCTCTAGTCTAAATCAGATTATACATTGCTGCCCCTAGCAGGTCCTCAAAAGCACAGTATGCCTCCACAGCGAGTCGTCTGCACAGCACCCTGGATTGTGACTGATGCATATGTAAGTGAGGATGAATGGGAAACACGCAGCTTTCTCTTTTCCTCTCCTGCCGCAGCCTCTTTCAGTCAGTCAATACAATATTTTATAAGGAAAACTAATGTACAGTATGAATGTGCAGGGAAATGTACATCTGACTAGTATGTATATATAAATACCACATATACCGGTACATCCAAATATCTACAAAAGAATATCCCCAAATGGCGAAATAACGACGCGACTGAGATTTATATTGGCTTTTTGAGGATCCGTCGGTCTGAGCCTGTGGCAGTGAGGTCGCAGGTTGGCTCCAACTCCCCTGATGCTGCTGCTGTAATGTCAACTCTGGCAATAATACAGCTGTAACTGGAGGCAGAGTGTGATGGGAGCTCGCTCCTGACAGACATGACCAAACCCAACACAATTAGCCAGCGACAGCAGGTGCTGCCTAACTCTGTTGCGTTAACACATCTCAGGTTTCCATGTAATGGCCACAAAGTGGTCCTAACTTTCAATTAACACATCCCCTGCCTCCGCCAGCCAGCCAGACACTCATTTCCACATCCCAGCCATTAGCCGCTTTGACACGAGGCTCCCTGTGCATGCTGACCGTGAGAAGCGGCATTTCACAAAGACCCTCATATACTCACAGTTTCCCCTCTCTCTCTCTCTCTCTCACACAACACACACACACACAGACACATAGACACACAAGACACCATTTTTCAAAGTTTCACACTAACACCATTCTTCAGAGTTTTACGCAGCATATTTGTGACGAAGGGCTTTAAGGGGCCGAATATCAGTCTCTGTCCGGCACTAAGGGGAAGTACTGATGTTCCCACTCCAGACTAAATCAGGATGAATGGCCGGACCCTCCAGGAGAAGACAAGGAGGAGGCAGCACTGCTGAGTGCACAAACACACATAGACACCTTCTCACGCACAGGAGAAGGAGTTCATCTTCATTCAATACTGCACCATCCATCATTTCGTGTGACTCCACAACAAAGGCCCCGAGAGCTACAGGCGTCTCCGTGATGCGGCGCCAGGGGAATTACATGGCACAAATGATTGCTCAGGTAAGGAGCGGCGCTGTCGAACAGCGGTCTCGTCTTTAACCCGCTCTCCGCTCTCCATCAGAGCAGAATGAAGAACTGTTCGGCCCTGTCATTTGAGTCTATTGACCTTTAGTGATTCGCTGGCAGTCTGTACCTGAAACAACAGACACGAGGTGAAGGGTTTGGGCCTAACCTACACACCAGCACACACAGCCAGCCCGATGAGGGACGCGGCTCTATAAAGTGTCATTTACCTTGTCAGCCACCAGACGCACCATCCATATGGATGGACACATACCCTCTCTAGGTCACACATGCTCTGCATGCAGACAGAGCGGCAAATGACCAAATGGGACTCAAGTCTCTTTCCATGATGGATATCTTTTGTCTATCATCTTCTATAGTGACATCTTTATACAGTATGTAGCCCATGTTTGCAATTAAACAGATCTATAAGATATGATGCACATGAACCGTAGCTTAAGTCATTTCAATTGATACGCATTTACCGTACACAGTAGTGGATGTGTTGTGCGTGAAGCGGCGAGCACAGCCGGGTCTCAGAGGTACAGTACCCAGTAGCACACGCTGTCCTGACTCCATCACAATGTTGACCTTGTTTGAGGGTCAATGATAGTTGTCGGGGGCTCTGAATGAAAACGACGTGTCCCTGCAGAGCCTGGATAAACATGCGCTTTAATGAAGGTTTCGTGTCATTCGCTCTTTGCCATCTTAACTGTAGTTATTACTATTTTAAATGGATACATCTGTCTGTGTGAAGTCTTTCATTACCGCCACTCATTACCAGCACACCGCAGTGCTCCCCGAGGACACGCCTCTTACGTGCTCATCCGCTGGAATCCACTTTAATGTCCTGAATTTGACGCTTGTCTCAAAACAAATTTGTCTGAAGCAATTGAAAGGTATCAGCACATGAACATCCCCTCACAAATGGCACGTTTTACACCAGCCTCTCTCTCTTAGTGTCTGGAATACCTGCGCAGCGCTACACCATCCGCCTCACTTTCAACTGTGTATCTGGCACCAATAGATTGAAATTGAAGGCTTACTTTTAATTTTACACGTTTAAATGCATGATGCTCAAAAAACATGTTTTGATTGGTACGCATCTATAATTCGTGCATCGCCTTAGCACTTCCACTGGTTATATTGCCACTGTGGCGTAAAAACTAGAGCAACTCCGAGCGTAAATTGATTACAAATTGATTCCAGTTTAACCCAAAATTGTGTGGTCACACCAGATAGTAAAATCTCAGCAATTTTATCCGCTTTCAACTCAGCGTCTCATTAACGTTTGAATAGAAACCATTCATGTAGAAGCTGTCACTGTACACCAGTCAATCTTAACACTGGGAGCCACTTGCAGACCGCGAAAGACATCGTCGGAAACATTTTTGCATGTAGGCTATTTCAGATAGATAGGCACCATGACTGACTCTATAGCAGCAGATAAGACATTTTAGTTTGTTTGATCCATGGATTAATATCTCGTCAGTCAAACTAATTGTAGGAAGAGTATGATTGGATGCAAACGATTAGCTGCTTGGGAGCACCTCGATAAGAGCCGAGCCTCTGAGTGCTTATTGGTTTGTTAGTATGCTCCTTCATGTGTAATGCTTCTTGCAATGCGCAGTGCTTAGGGGAATTACAGTATGCGCTCTTTAGGCCACGCGGAGCCCTAAGAGCCCGGCACAAGGGGCAACACAGCACATGCTCGTACACCAGACGTTAGCCACACAGGCAAGAGCCAAATCAACGCACAAATTACATATTTTGTTCAGCAATTGTTTTAGTTACAACAACAACGTGCTGCCATAGCACTTTGGTGTCAGTGTAGTTTCACGTACTCCAATCATGTATACCCTCATCCCACCCCTCCACCCCAGCACCCAGAAAACACTAGTGCACTTGTTCACTCAATGACTGATGCCACTCATCGCCAACTGTCAAAATACATAACGCAGGTTCGTCATTTAATTTCAGTAGAAAATTACTCTAAAACATTAACTCTTTGTCACGTAGCTCTCCTCTTTTTGTAAACTGTATTTAAAATCAATTTATAAGCTACACCGCCTGACCCAAGCATTTAGTTTGTCCCTTTTGCGGAAAAGCCTTATAGTTTCCGTAAACTGACAATGTGCTGTGATATTAAGGTAAAGGTCAGAAGGGAAATCAAACCCGTGAGAACACATTTGATTGATTTGATGGGTTACATGCACAGGTACTGAGTAAAGGCATAGATCCTAAAAGTTGCTCTTTGTGGCGATATCCAGACCTTTTGCGAGCACAGCCAAAGGTCTTCTACCCTGAACGTTATACCCAACCATGACATCAGATGTCTAAATGCCTGTGTGCAGCTTGCTTTGGACACACTGTCATGCCCAATAAAAGCCAGGCCGACATAATACCAGTTGAAACTAAAAGTAGCGAGAAAGGTCTTGACTTGTGCAAGTGGCCCGAAATATGAGCTTCTTAGGAATGTAAGTCGTGGAAGAAAAAAGAAAAGAAATGCAGATGTTGCTGATGAAATGAGTTGGTTCCAGACCTCATCCAGAGGTCAGAGTTGACTGAAATGCCAATCACAAGGAATAGACCCGTGATTCAACATATGCCTGCACTTAACATAATTTCATTTTAAAGGTGGCTTTTTAGCTCATATTTATGTTTGAGAGCGTCACATGAGTACAGTCCAAAAGCGCCAAATGGCCGTGTTTAAACCCCGAGCAGCATGTTGGAAACGATGTGGGTCACAGGGTGGAGGTTCAGTTGCAAGCAATTCAGCCTACCCACCTTCCCCCTGGTTGTTTTTGGTGAATTACTGGCTTCCTTTTGAAAATATTTCCCCTGTTTGTCTAATATTGTTTGCACAGCTGTATTGCTCAGCTGCACATACCTGCTGGCAGACTGGTTTCCCTTCCCCTCTAATCCAATGCCTCATGGAAGTCATTGGCTGTGTCACAGCTTTGATCCACAAGCTAGGACTGATATATACACCGCTACGGCGGAGGGAGGATGGTGGGGTTGGTGGCAGAGCGCCGTGTGCTGGACATATACAGTAGCCACTCAGCAGTCAACATGATGGCCATTGTGGCGAAACCGAATTCATAGTTTGGCATGTATAGAGAAAATTGAGCTTTCTAGCGTAGATACATTTAAATTTTTGTCATTGTCTTATGTCATTGGTTTGTCTCTTTGCAGTACATTTTCACTAAGCTATACAGAGCTATGCAGAATGTGTGTGTGTGTGTGTGTGTGTGTGGTCCACCAATAATCTCTTGCTGTCAGGCGATTGTACCTCATTGGAAAAAGCCTGATGAAATAAATGCTGGCTGCTGACGCCTCCAATTTCACGGCACTCCTCAGTGTCACCCCAAGTGCCTTTCCCCAGATTGAGATATTTGCAAACTGTCATCTCCGATAAATAGCTGTCTGGACTGACGCTGCTCGCGCCCCTCTGAGTCTGATTTTGAGGGGCTTTTTTTTTTCCATTTATATTTTAGCAACATTTCCCCATCTTCGCTTTTTAGTCCATTAAAAGTCAGAATTGTTGCAAAAAAAGAGTGAAAATGGCTGATGAGTGACGGAGCAAATCCCCTTTAAACAACACACTAGCCCTCACATAGCAATATGCATACCCTTCCTCACGTCATACCCTGTGCTGTCACTCACTTCCCATGACTCCTTATCTGACATGCTGCAATCTTTGAACTCCATTAGTGGAGGCAAATCCCTTTCCCTGTCTTTGGGATAAAATGGGCTTTGGCATAGTTCCGTGCTGAGATTAAAAGGTGCTTGTCTTGTGTGGCCACAGAGGTAGGACAAATCTGCGTGGCTCCTTAGAATGATATCTGGCAGCTCATTATTTCATGTAAATTTTCATTAGTATCAGATATATAAGATGTACGAATTAACTCTTTTCTATTTTTCTAAATTACATACCTTATAAACTTCAATCTAAAATCGAATATGTATATAATATACAAATAAAATATTAAACACATTAAATGTCTTTACTATGACCTCATATCACTAATTTGCACATAATTTATATCGACTTTCTCATTTCTATTAAAAACTAAATCTTCAAATGAGCCTATCATAGTAGTATTTTAGGACAACGCTTGAACCTTTAGTGCTCCACGAAAGTAGATCACACACTTTTAACAGCATGATTTAAAATGATATTAATGAATTCCATATTACAGAGCAGTGTTTATCCTCTGATAGTCACACCTCAATGTATTGGCAACTGCTGTGGAAACATTATGGCCCATATGGAACTAATGAGAAGAAGTGGCAAGGTAAATGTACAGCCAATAATGAATGGGCTCAATTTGCCAAAGGAATCTATACAAACAGTGTGAGGCTAATTGAACATCACAAATGGCTGGTGGAAGAGTGTGAACCCTAAAACACATTTATGTGGGCATACACTTTTCTGAGGGCCTCATTAGCGATGGCACCATTGAAGCTGAGCAGAAATACAATACAGTATCAAATGTGGCAGAGGAAGTTAAAAACGAGGTTAATGAGAGGTTTAACAAAGCCATGAAAAATAAACCGTAAAAAGCTGCTTTTGCAACCATTAAAATGGCTATTCTTTCCTGCTTTTCCAGCCCATATCTCACTGTTACAACAGGAAATGCAGGCAGGCTGTTAGGCAGCAACACATGCCTTTATGAGCTTAGTTATTACCACTGCTGGCCCACTTTTAATAGCCATATGATCCACCCAGCACACAATGGGCTGTGCCTGATAATATCATAACCGCGTATTTACCATGGAGCCGTTTAAGATTTCCCAGATAAAGTTGAAACACTAGATCTGCAAATTTGTTAATATCATTAAAAGATGTTACCAGTAACTGAAGCTGAGAGAATATGATCCCTCAAGGCCTCAGTCTGTGGAAATAATTTATAATGTAACAGCTATAAAACATGTACAAGTTATCAGGTTCAAGACCTGTCCCAGTATCTGACGGCTCCAGTTACACATGGCACTGCCTTTAATACAAGTGGTAAAACAATTAAGGGAAATGGATTTTCCACTGTCTGCATGTCAGAAATCAACCTCTCAAGTCTGTCATAAAGGCTCCAATCAGAGTAAGTAACTTATTTCAATTGTGTCGCGAAAGGTTTTCTATACTACGCGGATCTTACATTTCAAATGCCAAGTTGCCAAGTTGAGAGCCATGTTTTCTCGTAGATTAGACGTATGATACAAAATAAGTAGTTCAATGGGTGACCGGCGTGTCAGCCACGCAAACTGAAACCACACTGCGTGACATTTCCTCTGAGCAGTGATTTCCCTCGAAACTGAACATATGCAATCATGATGACTTGTGTATAGCATCATGCTCATCATAACCATCCATCTGAATTTGATTTTGATTACAGGTACCTATAGTTACAGTTACCTATAGTTCCCTGGTTAGGATGTCTTATGTCGTATTTATTATCTATTTATTTTTTCCTTTCTTTCCTTTTCTTCTTCTTATTTTATTCATTTATTAATTTCAGTTTAACTTGTCACGCTTGTGTTGTTTCTTGTTATTGTAATATAATGTGTTGTGCGGACCCCAGGAAGAGTAGCTGCTACAAGAGTAGTAGCTAATGGATACAAATAAACAGATTCACATACCGTATGTTTTAACCAAGCCTAAGACAACGGGAAGCTTGTTACAACACTAATGGCTCAAACCATGACATTCATTAATTGCTTATCTAGCACCAAATGGTTAATACCTATCTGCTGCCTGTATGTGTCTGTGTCCGGGGTGACAGTTGGCTGTAGTAAATGGGGACATAATGGCCCGGCAGAAGAAAGAAGAAATGGCTGGTCATTGAAGCTGCCACAGTGTTTAGTATCTCCTTTATTATATTCACAGTGGTAATGTGATATGTCACACTGTTGCTAATACACTTCTGTACGCTGTCATCTGGCTGTAATGCTTATCAGGCCTGTGTTGATGATTTGCCCTCTTGTCAGGGCCAATTATGCTTGGATGTGTCATGGTGGCAGGCTGTGTGACTGCCTGTTACTGGTGGAGAGGGATGACGTGAGTCAGTCGCAAACCGCCTGGCCTCTCCACCCAACCCCAGGTTAGCAGGTGCTAGACACAATCTCCCCTACTCCGGGTCAATGTAGGGCAAGAACCCATTTGGAGGTTAAAGTTGGCATGGACTGTTGAAAGACTGTTGACTTCCTCTTCAGGCTTCATGACAATTCTAAACATCAATATTTGATGCAAAAAGGTTCTTGGATTATGTGACCAGAAGGATTTGTATATATATATATATATATATAGCACTTTTATACAAGCATGTCTCAAAGGGCTTTACATAGCATCGTATATACATACTGTATAATCATGTACTACATAATTTACATACTACATCATACACATCATACACCATATTGCACACAAACACACTCACATCTGTGGGCAATTGAGGGTCTTCAGTTCATATGATCCATGCAAACACGGGGAGAACATGCAAACTCCACACAGAAAGAACCGGGGTGGAGATTCTAACCCACAACCTTCTTGCTGTGAGGCGGCAGTGCTAACCGCTGAGCCACTGTGCCGCCAATATTAAATTCCATCAAGCTTTAAATGCATCCGCGTACACTCTCATAGGAAAAGCTTATCTCATTGCTGACCTTGAAAAAAGCTCAAGCATAGCAGAGATGAAACCAGGTTTGACATGTGAATGAACTCTTCTCTTGTTTGACTGAAGTTACACCAGTGTGCAACATTTGCCCAAGGCTTTGATTAGTCTGCTCCCTTCAAAATATTGAAAACATCCAATGTAATACATGTATTTCAACAAAGCATAGCAGTATACCAAAATTATATTGCGCAATGATAATGCCAACAACAATAATTCCCTGCCATCAGGGTGAAGGTAGGACATGAGCTGTCAAATCCACGTTGGAAGGTGTTGAATTTCCTTTAGGCCACAATAGCCGATTCCTGGACCAGCACTTTGTAGCGTTTCCCTTTAAGCTTTGTTTGGTTCAGAACACTTTCCCAAAATAAAACTCCTCTCGGCGACCTTCCCTTTCCACTGAGTAGTGCAAATCCCCATTCTCTCTGCCAACAAGGACTCATTACTCCCTGTTTTAAAGAGAGCTTTCTGGTCCAGGAGGCCTCATTACAGCTGAAAAAGACACCCATGGGACATGCTAGGAAAACACTGAAGACCCCCCCTTGAGTAATAAGCCCGCAAACTTCTACACAAGGCTCAGTGAAGAACGTGCAAACTGTAAAGCGAGCAGCCCCCCACTGTTCCATAGGAGAGGTGTCTTTGAGGTGTGCAGATTGTACGGCTCAGTAGTCGGGAGAAGTTCCAAACGCTCACAAACTGATTAGCGCGGCACAATGGTTCAAGACTGCAAAGAGACGATACTCTGACACCACTGACGCTTTCACTGTCAAAACACTGCTAAGAAGACGGTATTTTGAAGCTTTCTGCCAAATGTCGCCAATAATATACTGTTTATTTTATTATTATTTTTATCCACGAGTCAGTGTGAATTAACTCAAATAAATTAGCTTTAATCAATTCAAAAGTGATTTAGAGGTGAAAACGCTTATATATGTCTGTGCATCTGATTCCACGACAAGTTATTTTTAGTTGATTGTCTATCGAGTGACCTTGTGGGCAGCACTGAAAACACAGCTGCTCTTTTCTTTGGACAAAACATGTTATCTGAACTAATAAACGTTGGACAGCAGTTTACTTTAAGAGAAACATTAAGGGACCCCAAAAACTCACAATTGAATTTTCCCACAAAGTCTTGCAGACGTTTTTGTTTTAATATTGCTGCAAGCTGTGATTCCCACGTGAAAGGCATCAGCGAGCTGCCTCCTCCCGTCACTCACTTCTAAGGACAGAGAGCCTGGTATGTCAGTGTCGTGACCCCACGCTCCAGGCAAGTGTATCCACCCACAACCAACTCCATAGTGTCAGTTACAAAGGCTGGACCTGATCACCACGCTCCATCCAACACCATTACTTACGAAATAAACTCATATAAAATGTATATGCAATGCGATGCGATGAAATTGGCAATTGCGTCCATGTTTCTTGTTAATTGTATAAACTCATAGTTTCTCTAAATAGTAAAAAGCGGTGTCCTTACTTTAGGTGATGGCCTAGGTTAAGGACCATGACCCCGATCATGCCGACGACACACGCACACACCTACACACACACATACACACGCCAATGGTATTGTGTTTTACATCTGGCACGTTATGTACAAATCTCTATTGGAAAATTAAGATCTCTGAATAGTAAAAATAAAGGAACTATCAAACTGCAGTCTGAGCCTGCCTCTCAAGATCTGATCATCTTTGAATGACTGCGGTGTCTGCGGAGGTCAGCGTTCCCAACAGTTAACACAGAGGCAGATGGCGTCTCCATAAGGTTTAGTAGCACACGTCAACCGAGGCTCCCTTGAAGGAGCTGCTCGGCCCATTTATAGCATCAACTTCCATCTCGTCTCTGACAACAGTGAGGTGAGCGCAGCTCGTGCTTCTCGTGCAAATGCAATGTATCTTCTTTTCTTTGTTTCACCCTAATGCAACTGTTATCTCCACCGTATTCACATCAGTCAGTTACCATGTCACCACTGCACCATATCCCATATCCCAGGATATGAAAATAATTACAGTATATAGAGCAGTTACTTCTGCTTGTTTGTTACCTGCATCGTGGCCTATGTTTAAGATGAAGTACCATGTTTTCCAATAACAGCTAAATGGCTTAACATCCTCCTTCAATAACAATGATTCATTGTTGATTGAGATGCATTCGTGCAAAAGATATAGGGACATCTAGAGTAAATCAACATTTAGCTCTCACCCACCTTAATTGATCTCTTACTACAAATGTGCTTTGTTTATGGCCTGGCTGGGAATTTGCTTTGTTTATGACATTGAGGTGCATTGATTGGACACAAGTGACTCTGCACATGAGCCCAATCCAGGCACTTCAACAGGTACTGCTGAGCCATAGGGGACTGCTTATTGATGGGCCTGTAAATGTTTGAGTCGTTTTAATTGATCAGCCCCGGCGCTCGCGGGCTGTGAGTCAGAGGGTGCAAGGGGGCTGTAGGGCAAGGGAACTTAAGAGCCATTAGGCACAAGTGAGCGCACAATCGTTGATGTGAACAGATCATTGTGGCTGGTCAAGCCTTAAAGAACACTGATCGCTGTGATTATCTTTTCACCGGGAGCGCTCAAAGTGCACTGACACTGGCAAAACGTTTAAGAGATGTCCAGGATGAAATGTAACTGGAGAGGGTTCCTCTTACCACCACGGATCAATGTGCCACCAGGGTAAGTGGCTTGATGTTGACAGTAGGTCATCCTAATTTTCTTAACACTTATTAACCCGTGGACTGTGATTCCTAGGCCAACAGCGTTACAATGCATGTTCCTAACCAGACTAAAAATAATTCTCTAATGCTATTTCCGGCACCCAGGCAAGCTCTTCTGCACTATAACCCACATAAGCAGGGGGCCCAGTGGTTAGAGAGTACATCCCGTAATATAACTTTCACAGGTTCAATCCCTGAAGCATATAACATGTCCATCACCAGCCTTCTGTCTTGTTGAAGGTGCAACTAAGATACTATATGTTCCTTCTACTGCACATATCATTGTTAGTCCAAATGCATGGATGGAAGGCACTGTGTGTTATTTCCGTAATAAAGACCAGCGTTATGTTTGCTATGCTGTCAGATTGTTTGTTTATCGATACCCAAAGAAAATTCTGTTTGAGTGACAGAACATTGCAAAATGCCAAAGTTGGAGAGAGCTTTCAAGTGGAGGGAAATTGAGTATGCAAGACTGACACTGACTGATTTAGCAAATGTCAAGCAGTTATCTTGAGCAACAAGAGCCACAATCATAATCGGAGAGGCTCACTTTCAAGTAGCTGTTGAAAGAGGAGATATTTAAAAAAAATTAAAAAAATGTTTCATCTATTTTCCTGTTCTGCTCGAGTCCATAATTCAGAAGATTTCTGCACTTCTGTTTTCATAATGATAGATATAACCTTGATATTCCAGATTCCTTGACTTTCATTGGGAAAAAAGATCTGCACAAACTTTGGATGCCACCTAGAAAAAAGTGCACAACAACATTCTCAGTGTGTTTGAGCTGTCACTGAGATGTCAGAGTACAGTGATGCTGACAATTGATTCATGTGCAAATGTCTCCGTTCCCCGGATGGCAGTCAGAGTATATAAAACTCACTTTTCCCTCTGTGAGAGTGACAGGATGCAGTGAGTCAAGACAACAAAGCTGTCCAAACAGCTGTCTGCACTGACAATTATCAGATTTATTTATTGACAGTGATCGGGCAGAACCACTTCATGAAAAGCATCGTCTGAAGACAGGGACATCCTCTCCAGTTAGACAGGATGGACAACTATGATAATACACCGCACAGTTGCACTGAGTGGATGTTGTCAATCACCTCCTCTTTGAACAACGCTATACACTGATGGCAGAAAAAAAATAGTTTGAGGCACATTACCTTTCACCAGCCTCTAACAGAAAAGAGCTCCCAGTCAAGTCAAATGACAACGTGAAGCACCAGATATTGAACTGGGTCACTGAAAAATAATGCTAATCTGAACGAATTCAGGGAAAAACAGCCACAATAATGAAGAACTACTGTGTTAAGCACATAATGACCAAAATGCTAATGCGGGTAGAGACCCAGAGTCACCTCAGTGCCATACTGGCTCTCTGAGGACAGCTGGTGCATCTCAAGAAACACAGAGTGTAGGCCGCTGAGTGGCTTATGTGCTTCTGGTCACAAAAGCAGTGCCCTGTGGTTGATTTAATGATCTCTGTGTCCAAAGCCCCCTCTGAAAGGTGAGAGTAATAACACTTGTAACCCTACTTGTTTGGGAGAGCGGGAGCCGCATGTGACTTGGCTGTGGGGGACATGTGTTAATCCCCGTGGCCCGGTAGCACTCGCCTCTATCCAGAGGCAATGGCCCTTCGAGTCTCATGATTTCTTTGCTGTGCCCCACTGCTACCCATTACATAAAGAGGCTACACTGTTTGTTCACTGCTATAAGTGCCGGAACCTATCAGAAGAAGTTAATTTGTATTAGTGGATACACACAGCATGCCCTGGCACTCACTCCTTATGGGATGGATGTACACTGAGGGCCACCAGCTGATTTGGGTAACAAGGTTTTTTCCCGAAGAGCAAATATTTGGCTTGAAGTCGGTTGCAAAGGGTGAAGAATAAAAAGTGTGTAATCTGGTATTGGATTTTGGCTTTGTGTCATGATGCTGCTAGTGGCAGATCCGACTTATCCCGATAATACACCAACACCATTGCAATATATCCAGGGATAACCAGAATATTTGAAGGTGAAGCTGGAGTAACTATCCAAGTATATGCACCCGTCACACCTACACTACACAGAGGTCTGTTTTGTTTTCTTCTTATTTTTTAGCAATTTAAGCAGTGAATAATAATAAAGAAAAACGAATGCAGTATATTCAATGATGTTCTTGCCCTGGCACTCCCATTCTCTTGACAATTTACTCTCATTTGCCATCCGTTCATTGTCAATGCAGTGCAAATAATTTCTAAAATTACAGGTCAAATGTCCATGTCCCAGAGTAAGTAATAGTCAAACAATGAGGACCAAAGAGAGAAAAGACATGGGATTTAATTTCCTTATTCAAATCAGAAAGCTGCAGCAGTTGACATAGCCATTTAGTTCTTTCCCTGGATGTAAAACTCCCCACCATCATGAGGAGTGATAATATTAAGAATACTAGGAACACCAATGCAGTCTCAATACAAAAATAACCTTCGTTAAAAGGATTATTTTTCAAAAACAGAGGGGATTAAAGCATAAGTAATAAGTTGTCTAGCATGCATTGCCCTAATTTATTTACATGAAGAAGCAAATGTCAGGAATGAACTGTGTTAATGAAGCACATCAGCCTGGAACAATTGTTCCATCCTTCCATTCAACCACATATTCATCTCCAAGCTGCTGTTCTGAATTGCTCTGTTGCCATATTTATGGTCTCAGAGAAAAATAGCCTTTCTTCAACTTTATCGCTTATTTTCTTCTACTGTGAGAACTTGACTGTCACTGCCATGACAACCTACATTTGTTTACCATATTTTGAAGAATTAGTTTCACTAAACAAATAGTCACATTTAGTGCTTTAATACTGAAAACAAGAAAAAGACAGTATCAAAGCTAGCATAGGCTACATGCAGAACAGTATAGAACATAATTAATGTAAAGGGGTATTAAGTAATCCATCACTTTTATCGACCTCTATCGTCGACCAAGGAATTGCACAGCCTGGTCTCATGAAATTTCCTGAAAAGAGCACGATGTCCTAAAATGCTAATAACACGCCTGCAGGTCTATAAATAATTTGTACTACTTGTAAATCACTGCAATCACTGTAATACCTATGTTGACAACAAAACTATTTATCATTACTGGGGACTAAGTTGCCAAGAGTGAGAGCTGTCTGTGTTTTGGCATTAAGTCAAGCTTTGTCAAGGTGGGTATCTAACTAGGATACACCTTGTCCCCCTTCATGTTTTGATATTCATGAACAGGTTATCAAGACTGAGCAAGGGTCTCTGAAGAGTGTCGAAGTTGGTGACGTTAGGGTGACATCTCTGTTTGCGGATGATGTTGTCCTTTTGGGATCATTAGATGGTGATCTCGGATGGGCACTGGAATGGTTTGCAGAGTATGATGCAGTCGGGATGACGGTCAGCAACTCCAAGTCTGAGGCCATAATTCTCTCCCCAAAAAAGGTGGCCAGCTGTCTCATTTAGGTGAAGCGGTGAGCCGCTGCCCCAAGTGGAGGAGTTCAGGTATCTTGGGGTCTTACTGATGAGTGTGGATAAAAGGGATCAGAAGATTGACCGCCAGTTAGGAACAACAGCTGTAGTAGTGCTGGCGTTGTATCGGACCGTGGCGGCGAAGAGAGAGCTGAGCCAGCAAGCTCTCGATTTACCGGTCGATCTTCATCTGACCCTCACCTATGGTCATGAGCTTCGGGTTGTGACTGAAAGCCTGAAATTGCGGACACAAGTGTCGGATATGAGGCTTCTCTGCAGGGTAGCTGACCTTACTCTCCGTGACAGAACGAGGAGCTCAGCAATTCGGGAAGACCTTGG
>OMOT01027168.1:5464-27206 GCA_900312575.1 Acanthochaenus luetkenii | reverse complement strand
ACCCCGGATAGCTCATTCTGCACTGGATTATCTCTTTGGGTACTTCTTGTCCTATATGTATATATGTGTATAGTATACGTCTATGTATATAAGGATAAACTCTTTTATGTTAGGTGGTTTGTATAGTATGTTGTGTAATTGTTCTATGTCCCAAAGTGGGCCTCAATGGAAACAAGCTACAGCTTTTTTGTCCGTCCAAGTTGGCGTTTTTATAAAATGATGACTGTTATAATTTTTTACAACTGCCAATAAAGTATTCTATCTATCTATCTATCTATCCTGTGGCGGAGGCTGAGAACGAGGCGCAGCCCGCATCCACCAGTCCATCTGTCCAGAAGAGGTCTGGACTGAAGAGGTCTGGACAGAAGAGGTCTGGACAGAAGAGGTCTGTCCAGAAGAGGTCTGTCCAGAAGAGGTCTGGACAGAAGAGGTCTGGACAGAAGAGGTCTGGACAGAAGAGGTCTGGACTGAAGAGGTCTGGACTGAAGAGGTCTGTCCAGAAGAGGTCTGGACAGAAGAGGTCTGGACAGAAGAGGTCTGGACAGAAGAGGTCTGGACAGAAGAGGTCACTGTTTGCCCTTCACATCTCTGTCTAGGTCAAGTTGCACCAAAAACTATTATTATATGCTGGAGATTTTGAATAACCGTTTAAAGGAAGTGACATTTTAAGCAATACTCCAGTTTCCAACAATCCCCTTCGCCTCCTGCTTCAACCGACATCCACTTCCGCTGCGGCGGGTTCTAGTGTGTGCTGTCGTGTGCTGTGAAATTCCTCTGCCAAAGAAAGTCCTCGTTGACCCGCCCTCAGCAAACAGGCTAGGACAGTGTCCAGGGGAGACCCAACAGAGCGCCGATTCAGCTGCCTGCAACCGGATCCCTCCTCCTCACACAGAGCCCCTCACAGTCGGTCCTGGCAGGGCCGGGAAGGAGAGGCAGCACACCACTTCCCATGTACCTGTCTGAGCTGTGTCAGATGTTAGCTTTTGTTACCGCACGTTTGATTTCACAGACAAGAGAGGCAATGTCCTCACAGCCCCTGGAAGAGCGCAGGGGATCTCCTTTCTGGAGGGATGGGGTGTACGGTTTCAGCTCCGTACACAACACGGGGTTTGTAATGATTATTGCAGCAGCAGCATATGGCAGCGGTTCCCAAACTGGGGTCCAGGGGACCGCTGTAAAATGAGGAATATATGAATTGTTCTATTCCTTCATACAGTTAAAAGGTTTATCTCCCACCACTGTGCTTACCTTCCCACCTAAAGTATAGACAGCTATATAGTTATGTGCAAGTCATATCTAAGAACACAAACCCTCCCATGGTTCCTTGAGACAAATTGGCGTTTGGGGTCTAATGCGTATCAGATTGTTGGTCCTTGACATAAAACACTTTGGGAGTCCCTAGCCTGTGCCTGAAGGCAACAGCAGCACAATATGATTGCAGATGTCCTACCTGACTACAGTTCAACAAGAGTCTTGGTCCAAGCCAAGCAAAGATCTTCCATTCTCTCTTGGCTCCATCATTTGCCAAAAGCCTGTTTCATGGAAACCATGAATGAGTTCTGGTGGAAAGAGAAATGATACAGTGAAACAAGTTTATTTTTTTATTTTTTTTAAAGAGAAAGACCCAGAGGCCAGTTTCTATTAATGTTTTACGAGTTGATTTTCTTCCACTCATACATATGACTGCCATCCTGGCCCTCGTCTGTAACCATTGACAGGTGTGGATAGGCTCTGCGAATGTTTATATTCCAGACCAGTGGCGGGTAATAGAAGGCAGCTGGCCTTTATACCCCGACATTACAATGAATAGTAGAAGTTCAGTGTCCACAGGAAATTGGAGGATTTTCCTGCAGACAGACAGCGTCAATGTAGCCAGGATCCCTATACCGTATCCATATGAATCATCTTCACTTAATAGAGCAGTCACAATTTATGAGCGACACTTGGTTATACACAATAAAAAAGTGTTATGGTGATTTATTCCACAGACCGCAGCTGTATTTTCAGAAATTAGTTTTTTGTTTTTTTAGAGAGAGACCCCAAGGGGATTGTGATCATTTATGCTGCCCTCTTTACTCTCTACTTTTACAGCAAGCCTCCAAAATGTAAGATAAGAAAACAGCGCATATATCCTTTCATGTCACGCTCTAGTGATGGAAAATCTATAACACAGGGTCTTTTGTTTTACTCCCATGTCTTGGGGAATTGGGGCCAGCTGAATGCTGCAACCTCTGTCCAGGCACAGCTGGATCCAATAAGGCCATGCCCCGGTGCTCTGTTTACCCATTCCATACATGAAAACAGGACATTTATATTCATTTGAGTTAGGTGACTCCAAATTTGAAGTGATATTCCAGTATCTCCCTGTTGTTAATATATTGCTGACACCAGATGAAACCTTTTTAATAGGGTTAATGTGTTCCTGGGCCATGACAGTGACTGGCCACAATTGGCTATATACAATCTCATAGACCATGACTGAGAAAGATTGGCAGCCTCTACCAGCCTCTACACTGCTTATTACATTGTGTGCCACCGGGTCAGAATTGGTGGGAAATCGCTTTATGGCACAAAGGGAGATTGCTTTATGGCACAAAACAGGAAGAGAGCGCTGTTCTTCCAGGGCATATGAAGCTAAACCATTTAAAAACAGCCAGTTTTACGTCAAATCATGAGGGTTTCAGAAGATCCATCCTATGAGTTAGCACATGTTAGGTTTTATTTTTTTAAATGTTTTTTTGTGAATGGCCTCTATGGATACATTTTTGATATATATATGCTTGTGGACACAGGCGTGTTACTTCTGTCAGTCATGTGAGGCGCAGCTCTACGCTGCAGTAGTTGACACAATTCCTGAGGAAGGCCACTTTTGCATCATATATAGACGACGTCACAACTTGCATTTCCATCTTATTGATATGGAAAGCCAAGATTCTAATTTATTTATTTTAAGTTAATAATAATTTCAATAATAATCCATTTGAAAAGACAAAAAATATGAAATGCAAAGTCTGACCTTTCTGGAAGGCCACATTAGATGCCATAATTATGACCAATTTCTTACCCTGTGGAGTTACAGCAAGACGGATGCTGTTGCCAAGTCAGAGGCATTGTTGGTGGTGACATTTGAGTGGAGGATCAAACCACTGATGAATAATCCATATTGAAAAGCTGCTCTTTCTGCCAAATGTCAAACAGCAGCACGAGCCATTGTTCAGGGAACGGACACTACATTTCCATTCACCATTATCACAAGGCTGTGTGGCATATTGTAGTAAAGTGCAAAGGCAGAGCACAAACTCAAATAACCATCATTTGTTATGTACTGAACAGTTTATGGACAGTGAGGTTAGACTGATATATTAGTTTTCCAATATATTGGGCCAATATTGGCCCTTTATTAAATATTGAATATTGGCCAGTCACGTTGTCCACTGCCGATATGAGGGAGGTCCCTCCCTGATCACAACTACAGAAAAGGAAATTATATTTTCTTTTCGAATATTTTGTTTCATTATCCAATATCCAGTTTTATTTCATTATCTTCCTCAATGTTGAGTTTTAGTGTCCCGTGGTCTAAATGCAGTTTCAGAGGCTTTTCCACCCTGACAAGAATAAAATACATGGGAGAAACACAAAATCTTTGGCTTGAAAATTGTACAATTTGAAGATGTGGAATATCTGCACAAAGTATCAGTTTCAGCATTTCAAAAACCCATATTTGTCTAACCCTAATGGAGAGACTTGATTAGTGAGTAAGATCCAGTAACATTTACAGTATTTCAAAGATGATCTGATTACGAAGCCGTGTACAGAACTGAAATCTGAATTCAGATAGAAAACAGCTTATTTGTACTGCATATAATTTACAACCTCTATTTCATTCCCTTCACATTTCAAGTGAATTAAAGACAAATCTGTCACGTGCAGTAATGGTAACTATTTGCTTTGTTTTTGCTGTAGTTTGCGTGCGTCATCGTCAAAGCAGTAACCGATCTATAAATCGCTCCCCTACTCTGTACGAGCCAAAGGGGGCCGTTCCGGTGAGCCGCCGGGCCCCACAAGATCTCACTGCTGCGCTACATCTCACAAATCCAGAAACCTTTACTCTCATCCTCAGCCAGGCCTTTCCACATCCATCCTCTGCTATTGCCAAGTATGGGCCAACATCAACTTCCTCTTCTCCTTGAGAAGATGAAGACAAAGATCTTAGTGCTTAGATGTTAATCAAGAACACCTCGTAGTTTTCATAATGAAGAGCTGTGACTTGCCTGATTAGTTTTCCATAGTCACAAAAGAATCCTTCACTGCCACCACTGGCAAACAGAGCGATTACACTTACCA
Source organism: Acanthochaenus luetkenii (assembly GCA_900312575.1). Lineage (NCBI taxonomy): Eukaryota > Metazoa > Chordata > Actinopteri > Beryciformes > Stephanoberycidae > Acanthochaenus > Acanthochaenus luetkenii. The sequence goes on along the minus strand of OMOT01027168.1, from coordinate 22,862 downwards.
ACCAATAAGCCAGGCAGTTGCAGGCTTTGCAGTCCACTTTTAAAAAAACATGTTGAATTAAAAACAAACAACCTCCATTGGTCAAGCTGCACCGGTAACATCTGATTTGGACGGACGAGACAAAACAAATTAGTGCGTACCTGTGAGTCAGTACAGAGCAAACCTAAACGGGCCAAACAGAGAGTCTACTGTTCCAACACCGGTCCGCCGCCCCCGGGCTTCCATAAACACAAACACCACCTTGGTTTCTAAATGTAGCAGGAAAACAGGTCACACTGTACACACCAAACACACACACACACACACGCGGTCCTCATCGTCCATCCACTCCTTCATGTTGTGCACAGACTAAGATTGTTCTAATGGCACGGATCGGTACCGTCTGTCCCAGGACACTTTGGTGTTCATTTTGGTGGTGGTGGAAACTAGCAGTATGGGAGTCTCAGCGAACTGGTATGCTTTGTTTGGAAATGCATGAAAACAGAACCTTGTCCTGACTGACTGAATAAAGTGTTCCAGACATCCCCAGAAGTTCTTCTTTTTTATTTTGGAAAAACAAATCGATTTTAAAATGGATTCCTCAGACACACATGCAATGGCGAAAAAGTGTAAAAGTTGTACCTACCCGAGCTCTGTCAGAATGTGTGCGTCCAGAGGGCATCAAAAGTTTATATGTATTTTAAGTTAAAATAAGTTGAGTCACCCTGCACTGGAAACTTAAAGGAAGTAACCATTGTTCAATTTATCAGAGTCAAGAAACTCAATTCCAGACATTTTCAATTTTCCCTACGGCACAATGGGCCTCAGGAGCCAATTTCAGATCAATCAGTCTTCAGGCACTTAACTCCACCAGTGCACTATGAAATTGAGTTGTGGTACTTCAGAAAATAATATTTATTTTTGTATTGACAGCGACAGTTGATGCTGCACACCTAGCTAGGTGCCATGGGACTGTACAACATCTGTTCATATTCCATACTATGATTCCCGAGTACCAAGAGACATGATTTCCACAATACTAAGAGATATGATACATTCACCTACAAAAGGACTGAAAAGGGAAACTATTTCTCAAGCAAACCTGTAAATTCCTGGAAGATTGACGTTCCATGATTGAAGGCCTGGGGTTTGGAGGAGCAGTTGAAAGAGGCTCGTAACACTGTGGTATTTGTTTCAGGCCAGATTAAGATAACATTAGCAGACAGACAATTGGGTCACTGATCTAGTTCCTTCGTAACAGAGAAGCATGAAGGCCTTATCGTAGAAGTCGGTGAAATACAGTACAGCTCTTGTTTGCCAGCTTACGCGCAACCAGGCATGATGGAGTACCAAGTATTCAATCTACTGAACATGTGGCTTTTAAGATCTTAGAAGATCAGCAGTCAAAAAAGAAAAGAAATCTTACCGTTGAGGCCAGAACATGTCGTATTTTATGGACTTTTTAGCGGCCATAACTTGCAACATCCTACATGTCTCTTATGCAAGACTTAAGATGCTGAGCAAAGACATTCCGCCACGCACTCATAGCTCCAATGCATAGATTCATTTGGACATCAAAACATCTTTTAAATCCACGTTTCAACGGGTTCTGTAAGAGTACATTCAACCCCATTGGCCTGCACCTTGCAAAATACAGGTGTGTCCTCTATTTTAAGTAGAACGTCTTTACCAGAACAACAAACTATCCAATATGGACACAGCTGTACAGAGTTTCAAATGTGCACCACCACAAGTATAAGCTCATTTGGTGTGATAGAGCAAAGCAGGACACTTCGATAGCTGAGATGTTGCAGTCTACAGATGCAATCTTCAGGTGCACCGGTCTCATTTGTCTGTCATCCTCCCAGAGCATCGGAGAGTATCTTTATCAGGGTTCCGCAGAAAGGAATCCGCAAGACTACGGACGAAATATGGAGGGGTTGGTTTCAGCAGAGGAGATAATTACCACTTTGACAGGCTTTGATCACAGGTACGGTTATTCTCACAACGTCGGTGTTGATAGAACAACGAGATGACGGCCCAGGAAATTCAGATGCAGTTGCCCTAGTTTCTCTTTGCCCCTGCTCGGATTCTGAAAGGAAGCACTGTCTAACGCACGAAACAGACAGGAACACCAAAACGAGAGTGCTTGACATGGCGTGGCTCTGCTGTCTCTTTCGATTTGTACAAGTGGAGATGGGGATCCACTGAGAGCTATTGAAACACACCGGAAAGAGAAGAAAAAAAGGAATCATGTGGGTAAGACATCCATGACCTGTAAATACTGTGGGTGGTGGGATGAATCACCGTGGTCCTTTTTTGTCAGGAGGCAGCGCTTTTATCAGACAAAACGACGCGGAGCTCAGTAAAACCCCGTTGTTGCAGTCGGAGGAAGGAGGCGCGGAGTCATGAGGGCAATGCTGGTGGGAAGGGGGGAAAGAAATCAAGGTGAAGCTCTAACCTCACCACAAGGAAGGAGGAAGGTTTAGTTCACAGAGCTCTCTTTGAAAATGCACCCAGACCACAGTGCAGCCCAAAAAACAAACACGACTCCTACGCTGCCCGGGCCGAACTGAGTGAGGAGACTGTATTTATCTGCGGAGCCATCCAATCGTAGGAGGGAAGAGACGTTTGTGTGTGCTTGAAGGTCAAACAAGCAGTCAGGCTTTTTCCCCTGTAGCCTCAAAATGTCAACACAAGATCCGACGATACAATTCTCAACCCACCGCTCTTCCCATCAGACTTTGCTTTGTGTGCTGTTTTATGTTCAGGCGGGTTATCTGACCTCCTGCTGTATCCTACTCATAAGTCCTGCGCTGATGTTGTTCTCCTGAAGACTCAGATGCCTCAGCGGAAACCGTGTCCTGCAAAGCAGCGCCCCCATGATGTCATTTCCTCCCACGTCGCCGATGCCGTTCCTGTCCAGGTCCACCTGCCTCAGGCTCGCGTTCACCCTCAGCGTGTCAGCCAGCAGCCGGACTCCCGGGTCTCCCAGGTTGCTCTCGTCCAGAATGATTTGAGCGAGCGAGCCGTTTCCTTTGAGGCTGTCGAAAAGCTCCTTCCACGCTACCAGGTCGGCGCCGCTGGTCTGTGCCAGCCCTAAGTACCGCAGATAAGAGTGGTGCCTCATATACGATGCTAACACCTTTAGCCCATCACCGCTTAAGCCATTTCCCCCAATATCCAGTTCTAGGAGTGTGAAAACCCTGAAGGATCCCCATGTCACGGGGAGGCTAGTTCCTGCTGGGTGCACAGACATATTCTGTTCTGACGGGAGGGTCATTGTCTGTTGGTTGGCGGCAGCTCCTGTTGTTTGCTCCTGCAGCTCAGCTATCCCATTCAACAGGGTCAGCACGCCATGGTCACGCAGTTTGTTTCCAAACAAGCTGTGGAAAGAAGAGAGTGTTAACTAGTCAAAGACATGCAAATATATGTGTTTGTGTAGTGTGGTGCATGGTGTGATGTACTATGTATATGATGCATGCAATGTATACTTGTATGGGGGGCAGCAGTAGCTCAGGAGGTAGAGTTCCCGCCCCGCAACTGCAAGGTCGGCGGTTCGAGTCCAGCTCCTCCCGGGAACAATCTGTCGTAGTGTCCTTGAGCAAGACACCTAACCCCGAATTGCTCCCGTTGAGCAGGTTGGTACCTTGCATGGCTGCCTCCGCCAACGGTATGATGTGTAGGTCGCTTAATGTAATGTCATGTGTAAGTCGCTTTGGATAAAAGCGTCTGCTAAATGCTGTAATGTAATGTAACTATGGAGATTTGTGTCGATTCTTCCATGAATAGTTAGATAGATTAGACAGCCCTTGTGAAGTTGTCGAATTAATTCATCTTTCAATAAGCACTTTCAAAATCTCATGCTTCTATTCCACATTCATGGTTGAGAGTTGTACGTTTGATCCACTGTGCATATTATGCCTCGCACTGTTCCTTTGCGCTGTATGTGATGTCTTGTTGTCCGTAAATTGGCGATACATTGTTTTCCTGTGTTATATATAAAAATAAAAATACATGTATGGCCGGTGTTCCCCTCAATCTGATTCTGTATGCTTCTGATTCCGGTTTGGATGTAAAGTCTGGGACTCACTGTAAGCCCTTAACCTGAGGCTTGGCTCTCAGCACGTCCAGGAGGATGAGAGCGCCGTACGGCCCAATGAGGTTCAGATTGAGGTTGAGCAGCGTAACCTCGGACAGGCTGCCCTTTAAAGCCCCTGCCAGGCTCAGCAGAAGGTCGTCGGTCAGGTCCGTGTTCCTTAGAACCAGCTGCTCCACCTCGTCAGACGTGTTCAGCACCGTGATCATGGCCTCCAGCTACAGTGACAATCCAAGAAAAAATCATGGGGTCATTTGAACTATACTATTGTCTTTGGATATGGTTTTGGTAGGTGCAAAAGCTCCAGTTCCAGTTCCAAAGCCTTGTATCTATGAAATTGAGAAACTTAGGGACTAATAAACTGTTTGCGTTTTAGAGCTTATCAAGGCCAAGAGTTGTAGAGTTATGAGTTTTTCACATGACAGCGATATACATATATTAATTGTATTCTATTCTAGTCTATAATCCTTGAGGAGAATGGTTTTGCACTTGAAGATATGTCAATACTCGGCATTTGTGAGATACATAAATTCAATTTTTAAGCACAGACAGATGTTGTTGTTTTTGTTGTCCTCGTACAAAAACACATATTGCACCACGGCCGTGAGAATGCAGTGTTGCAAAGTTATTTACTGTTTGTGTGTGAGAGTAGCATAGCTCCAAAATGTGACCAGGACAGGTGCTGGAGGTTTGCTATGCAGCGAGGCAGGAAGAGAGTCCAGGGAGACATATGGTCTGGCTGCGGGCCACATCCAGTCTGCCACTTTGCTAGACCTTGAGGAATATTTCAGGCATGATGGGTGAGAGTGAGCCAAACGCCTGCCCCGTCCCGAAAACCAATTGGTACAACTGTTAATGTTGTAACTTCCCAGTAATGTCATAAACCATTAATGTAGTGACAACTTGTAGTGTACTAATATTAACATAATATAGTTCCCATCAATGGAACAAAAGTTACCTACCATTAACGTCATGATTTTTCCTGTTGTGTAATAATTATTACATTATTGTGTTATATATATATATATATGAAATACTGTAATATAATGCTAAAGCACATTAATACAAAGTTACTATGTAAATGATAGGTAACTTTTACTACATTAATGGGAAATTGATTACATTAAGAGGATTAATGCACAATTAGCTGCAAATTGTATTATGCTAATGGTTTATTATGGTATTTGGAAGTTATTAAATTAATAGTTGCAACACCAATCTCTCAGTTTCATACCACTATGGGGACTTGATTATTTCAAGGGCCTTTTCCATTGAGTTTTATTCCAAAGAGTATTTCTGGCAATAAATACAGATTTTCAGTGATAGTTTGTGTTTCACACTCACCTGGGCCTGCAGGTCCTGTTCTTCAACAGGCTCGTCCTTGCTGTCACTCTGGCTGGCTGCGTCCGGTTCTCCTGGCTCTCCATCTGGCTGCAACACCGTGTCACTCTCCTCGCTGGGCTCCACGTCTGAGCCTGCAGCTTTGGGACACGATGACAGCCTCCTCTGGAGCCGGCACCTCTCCAGGACTTGGCGTGCAGAGACAGAGAGCAGGGCTCAGGCACGCAACACTGTCTTCCACAACGCCAAGTGCAGCCACTGAAGTTGATACCCATTGTTCACGTGAAAATGTAAATAATGAATCCGTAACATTATACAATTCTGTTTGAGCATTCATTGTCAAAAGAGATTTAGTAAGATGTGTGTGTGTGTGTGAGTGTGTGTGATATATATGTCAGCATATATTCTCACACACGTAATCCATCTTCCTCCTATGAGACATTGTTCAACGCGCCACTTTCTTGTCAATTCAACTCGCACTAAGTGTATTATGTCAATCAGTTACAACACGTAGGGGAGTCCGGTTCGTTCCTACTGTGCTGTGGCTTCTTTACTCACTGTTTGCCTTGAACCATTTGTGTTTGTTCGGGCCTCGCTCCAACGCAGCGCTCATTTCCACACATTCTTCGTAGAAGTCCTTCAGTCTTTCCCCATCTCTGCTTCTCCCATTTGATCCCGGATCCTTCATTTTCTCCCCGTTCTGCTTAGTCAGTGCTTCCTCACCCTGCAATGAATCTTTCAAAAGAAACCCCTCCTGTTCTTTTCCATTTCTTCCTCAGATAATATAAATGGAAATACCACATACAGATGGACTGGAGGTCGTCTGTACCTCCTCTTTAAAGTGTGGAAGCCTGGTGCCAGACTTAATCTATTTCCCAGCCTCTCTCCCAGGAACGAACGAACCACCACGAACCATCACAAGGGGTGAATCGGTACTCACCAAGAACGTTGGCTGTCTCATTGACTTCCTGGTGGTCTCTCTGTGGGGTCTTGACTTTGTTGGACGTTTTCTGGTGTGTTTGGTCCTGTTTGGCAGGCGACGCTTGGCCTTCGCGTTTACCCGCCGCCACCGTTGACCTGTGTGACGCCTCAGAGCCCTTGCCGTCTTGTCCTTCCTCTCCTCTGTTATTTCCCGCTGCCTTGCCCTTGCTCCCGTTCTGATTAGATCGACCCTTGCGTCGTTTGGGCTTTGAGGTTTCTTTAACCCCGGCTACAGCGGGGTCTTCGCTGTCTGTGGATCGACCGCCGCCTTCCCTGAGGTGTGTCCTCGTCCTGCGCACCGATTTCTTCTCTGGTTTGGCTGGGATGAACAGAGGAGATGAGGGACACGACTCTACGGTGCCTGCGGAGAAGACATTAGAGGAGAAATTCAGAAAAATGTTTTGTCTTCAAAATGGTCCATTGAAAACAGGGATTAGGCCATATGTCCAAAGAAATGTGATGAATAAGTTTAATGAAGATGGAAAATCTTCATCTTCATTTCCAGGCTTTATACCATTGCCAGGGTTCTGTTCTGGAGGGAGAATTAAGTTCTCCTTTGTGCCATTGTTCAGCTGCTGGCAGGAGTTGTATTTGTTTCGAAGACTTGTACATCTGAAAAAGATGAAAAATCCACTTTCATCATGACTCATATTCCCTCCACAATATAGTCTCCCACCAAGAACACAATGAAGTCATTCCCTCGTGGCATGCCATATGCATCGTCGAGCCACGATATATTTCTCTTTATGTAGCAAAAGATACCCATTCACCTTGCCGTTGCCATCTTCAATCTGTTTTGACTAGTTCAAATGTGTAATTCTCTGCCAGTGTTACGGTGTCAGTCTCACGGAGGTTGACGTCTGACCTGTAACAGGGCATCCCACCGGCCAGCCAAGTCAGTCTGAAGCAACTCTTCTTGCCCTGTTGGAAGCCCGGAGCGTACCGGTACTCACAGCAGGAACTGATTCTGGCCGCCATGATACCGTTCACGTACATGGTAGCACTGAAGGGGAAACCTCGGTGTCTCTGTGAGATGAACTGGAACTGCTCTACAATGGATACAAGGGAAAACGCATTCCGGGTGGTTTGAGATTAGAAGACAATACGGCTGCTCTGATGGTTTCAGCTTGGTGGCCTGACCATCTTGTTTGTGTTTTTGAGGCGGTGAAGCTCAATAGGTAGAGCATGGCACATAGCATGTTTGGCTAACATTGGATAGTTCAAGGTTTCTCGGCTTCTTGAAGTCCTTTTTGCCTGGGACTTAGTCAAGGCTGAGTAACAATGAGGTATGTGTGAACGTAGTTTGGATATGTTTTTTGAATAGTGCACTGGAGGAAGAGAGGGAGAGACATTAACACCTCTGGGTACCAACACCCTGTAGCTCATCGTTCTGGCACTAAAGGGGCTATTTAGTGTGGGGAAATATCTAAAAACTCTCTTTATTTTTCCAAGTAGATTTGTATCATTCTAATGATAATGGAATTTAAATAAATGTCATTTTTTAATCTAATTTGCGTGCATTCTCTGCACTTCCTAGTGTCGGAGCCAAACATTTCCCAGACCATACCTCCTGGAGTCACCAAGCCCTTGAAGACGCAGATATTCTCCCCTCCATTGATCTGCTGGAGCACCTTGAGTTCGTCTCGAGTTGACCCCAACCCTGACCGTGGATGACCATGTCCTAGGTAGGTCATTGTCACGGTGACGTTGGATTTCTTCGCCTCTCTTAGTGCCTTTAGGTTACTCTGATGTGAAGGGAGCAGAAGATGACATGGGCAAGAAGGTGTGATTGTAAAAAAATTATACAAAAATGTCACTGAAGAGGTGGATTCATGCTCGCTCAAAATAAAAGATTACCTGTCGTTTAGGGTGATCTCTGGTTCTCTGCGATCCGACTGAAGAGAAAGATCCTCTCCGCTTGTCGTTAAGGTAAGGACAGGACTGACTCAGAGACCCTCTGATTGAATTAAGACTTGCCGCCTTTGTTGTGATGGCTGGGAGGTAAACGTGGTCTTTACCAGCTCCTCTTGAATGGGCTGCTGGCTTATCCAGCTGTGGGTACATGCAGCAACGAAAGGGAAAATGTAACATGTCACATGTTGTTCCTATTATCTTGGACAATTCAGTACAGGCCTGAGAGCGTAAACAAGTCTCCCCGTAAAAGGAGAAGCAAGATTCATTTGATGGTGTAATCCAAAACAAGACCCCGGAGCTGCTCCATTGGCTGTGATTGGCGGATCTGTTTCACGGGTACGGGATGAGCACATCTTGTGGTTTATGACTTACATAGGCTACATTTAAATGCAATGGATTAGTCTGGACCTAAGATATGGTTTCAGCTGCGGCTCCAAAGCATCACTGTGATAGTAAAGAGCAGGCCGTTGACCTTGTATATCTCCACTGTGTCGGGACTCTCAAGGAGGAGGAGCTTGCTCTTCCCTCTGATCAGACTGGCTATGGAGTGGATCATCTTGTCGTCCCTACCAGACTGAGCTGGGATCTGTTGGGAAATCATTCAGCACTGGAGAAAACCCAACGGCGGTTCATTCACACACCCAATTATCTTCATAATAATGCTAAACTTCGTTCATACAGAAAGGACCGTTTCAAAGTGCGTCACATGTCAATACAACAACGATAAATAAAATGCCAATAAGATTAACAATAAAAAGTCAGACGTGGATTATAAACTCTCATCAAACACCTACAGGCGTATCTCTGTCCCCTCCATGGACTCCCCCGTACGGCAGAGCCCGAGGGAGATTCTTGCTGTCTCTCCTGATTCTTCTCATTGGCTCCTTCTCATGTGACTCCATCCCATCAGCGATCCCACAGATGTAGGTTACCTGCCCATCGCCACATACAGAGACACCATGGTTAGGGTACTCTTGAACCTACAGTCCCACGCTGTGCCTCTTTGACATTTCAATGTTTTGGCTTTTAGCTGATGCTCTTATCCAGGGTGACTTACAGTGGGTGCAACAGTAGGAGAAAAAAAGAAGCTTAAACGTACGTAGATTACCAAAATGACAAGCAACCAATAGGAATGCGAGGGTCAGAGCTGCAGTGGCCTTATAAATTCCCGCCGCCATAAAAGGATCATGTAAGAGAGAAGTGCTAGGAAATGAAATAAAAGCGAATGAGGAGAAGTAGAACGTTTATTAGTTACTTTTTATTAGGGTGAGTAGAGGACATGAGATGTGGGTCAGTCGGGCGAGGATGATGTGAGGCGTGATGGAAGATGGGGAGTGACTGCCGTTTCTGACGGGAGAGCGAAGGTCATCCTGGTTCGGTAGTTCAGTGGATAGAGCAAAGCACCAACATTGCCACGGTTAGGCCACGCCAACGCTACAAATAAATACACTCGCGGCACGACGTTTTGGATGCAAGAGTATATGTTGCTCCACCGCTGGGAAACGAAATGAAGACGACTTTCATCTTTGGCTTTCCGCCGTGTGCTAACAAGCCTCCTTTTGTTTCCTGCACAGGCAGCCGGTGAATCAGATGTACAGTATTTGTAACCTAATCGCAGGCTGCATCCATGATGTCATCTGGGTGCTTCTGGGATAGGAGGCAGACAGCCAGGGCAGGTCCTGAGATTAGTATGCATGTGTGCGTGAGTGCGTGAGTGCACCGCGGCTTCAGATCTTAAATAGCAGGCAAAATAGGACCCGTGTCCCCCCCATCGTGCATATATATCCTGTATCCATCCTGATACTGCTACTTCAACGTATTCTCTCTCAAATGTTGTTCAGTAGAGCTGAATAGTCATATTGTGACAACAAAAAAAACCTCTTGTTGATCATGTCTTGCACCTTCTTTCTGCTGCGAAGAAAACAACATTTGCATCTTCCTAGTTGCCATCAGAGGTGGATCAACAGTGCAGCAGTAAAGCAAGGACGTAATGGCTGCGTTTGTATGAGATAAGAGCTGTGGACTGCTAAGGTCCTAAATTGACGTTCTGTGCTGTAATACTGTTCAGGTTTTGGACGACATTTCTTTCCACGTTTATACGCAGAAACCGTAATTCTCTGGCTTTTTATTACTTTCATTAATATCATAATAATTGATCAAATATGTCACTTCCAAAATAATTATTAATTGTTATTATATTAATTATTCCTTTTTAACCTTGAATTGTGGATAGTGCATAGCAAACAATATTGAAATACCAGTTTGCTCGGTCATTATAATTCACCACATTTTAGGTGATTTAGGATTCACTAATTCAATTCAACCTTTATTGTCCCCAGGAAATGTGTCTCTATCATTTCACAGTCATTCTAACTAATTACTGTTATTATCTAAGAGCTGATTAGATATTTCAACTAACTCTTCATTTTGTCCCCTCACTAATTCCCACCAAAGACAGAGACAGAGGACTCACCTGTTGTCTTGTCCAGGTACAGCGCTGAGTTTGTCTTTCCTTTCCTAGCTATTTATGACTTTAATTCATCTCATAATAGTTGATCAGGTATCACACTTAATAAACGTAATAGAAGTAATCCTCAATACGTTTTTAACCTTAAATTGTGGATAGTGCGTAGCAAAATATAGGTTATATATATATATGTATCTGTTTGCTTGATCATCACAAACGTCATCACAATTCAAGTGATGGGATATTCACAGATTTCACCTCTATCGTTTCACAGTCATCATTAGTACTAATTACTGCTATTATCTAAGAGCTGATTAGATAATTGAACTATTTGTTTTTTTTTGGTGCTAATTTCCACCCAACCGACATGAGACAGAGGACTCACCTGTTGTCTTGTCCAGGTACAGTGCTGAGTGTGTCTTTCCTCCTGGTGATCAGATACTCCCACAGCTGTTGATCTCCTGTTCTCTGCTCTCTTCTCGCACGGCCGGCCTGTGACACCCGAGCAGCCGACACCTTTAGCACCGGGCCCTGCCTCCCGACACGGGTTCCTCATCCATCTTTAATCATCTTCGCTCTCAGCTCCGGCCACAATGTGCTGTCGTTTATAAGGCCTTTCCTAAAATGGGGCATCTTGTTGCACACTATGTTGCTGTTGTTCACCACAGTCTGTCAGATTTCATTCATCAGTGGTTTCTGGTTTAGTCACTGTACTAAATATAAGGTTCAACCTTTTTTTTTTTTTTGTGAAGGCCTATGCTGATACGGATATTTTTGGACTGAAGCTTATATTTTGTGCCAATATGCAATATCTTTAGATTTGACTAAATTAGAAATGAGAAGAATTCAGTATTTCCCAACAAATGTTATTCTAAAACAGCATTTAGACCATCATATGACAGTAAAGGGGCGGCAGTAGCTCAGGACGTAGAGTTCCCGCCCAGCAACCGCACGGTTAAAGGTCCAAGTCCAGCTGCTCCCAGGGAAAGAAATCTGTCGTAGTGTCCTTGAGCAAGACACCTAATGGCCAAATTGCTCCCGTTGAGCAGGTTGGCGCCTTGCATGGCTGCCTCTGCCGTGATGTGATGTAAAACTACATAGAAACCCATTCTAATGAAATTATTTTGGGGATAGCAGCTCCTTAAGACAGAGTGACCCACCACACCTATTCAGTGGTAGGAGGATCTCTGGGATACATTACCGCCTCTAAATGAAAAAACGTGCAAATGTGCAAAGATAGAACAATTTTATGGCAGATTTTACTTACTTTTTTATTTTGCTGTGGTCAGGAAGGAACCTCCATATCAGCAATGGACGAACTGACATGCCTGGCCAATATCGTCCCAGTATATCAGCAAATTGCTATATCGGTTGTACTAAGTATTGGTATAATTAGTGCCATATACTGGCTGTACACGGCAGGTTGCCAAACAGAGTGAGGAAGTTGGAAACATCTCCTTCCACACAGGGATGAAGAAGATTACAGTTTATTCAGGCACCGTCCTTGTTATTTACGCCAATGAACAGGGAACATATGAGAACAATCGGATCTCTTGAAGGCTGTGTCCTGCACATTCTCTTGATGCCTTCCCCAGGGCCTCCGCCAGCCTCGCCATCATGTGGTTTTATTATCATTTAACAGACGTTTTTCTGCTGTTTCCCCATAAAGAGCTGCTCATTCTCGCTCCATCTCTCCACTGCGAGCTGTGTGAATGGCCGTACCACCGTGTGCCCGGTTCAGCTCCTGTCAAAAGGCTGACGTGCAGTTTCGTATGTGCCGCGGCACATCCAAAGGGGCCTCTGGAGGCGAATGGGCTCCGTCTGCCTGCCGGATCCATTACATCCATAAACTGATAGGGGGTCTGAGTGTATTTGGCTTGGCAGCACGGCATTTGCTTCCTGTCATATTCACTGAGGCAATGTGTCAGCTTATTAGGGACTTGCGGTGTGCCTCCGCCCTCCAGCGTCCGTGATGAGATGCGTCATGTGAATAGTGCTTTTGAGAGGGAGTGATCCATCATGTTCTTCTGCTCAGCATATTTGGGGATTTCATCTGTCGTCTGTGATCAATGTGGAAATATAACCTGCTGCAACATTTGGACGAGCAGCCACACTGATTGTAGATGTTGGAGTATGTCACTGAATTTCATCGTCGACAGCTCACATAATATCCTTTTCTCGCGGGACAGTCAGGATCGCTGAGCAGTCGTCCTGTCTCTCATTGTGAGAAGCAAAGCAGTATATTGCCTCTTAATCTGTAATTTTCAACTCATATAAATCTCTATTGAAAATTAATTAGCAAGGTGGAAAAGACCAATGCGACGATTTCTGGGAACACAATCTGCCACTAATTTGGGTGTTAAAACTCAAATAGTGTCTGTGATTCATCAACATTAATAAGCAATTCATTGTTGATGGATTTCTAGATTTCTTATGTTACTTTATTTATTTTGTAGTCATTTTTTATTGTGGTGTTTTGTCTGATTCTTATTCCATATCATCATCAGGCAAAATAAAACAAAGTGTAAAATACAGAGTGGTGCCATGCCCCATTATTGTGATGATGATCAGCTCTCAGCGTCTTCTCCAGTCCCGTCGTGTCGGTCTTTCGCCACTTGAGGGTGCAAGAAGACCAATCAGGCCTTCTCGTCGTCCCAGACTCCAGCATCACTACTTATTATTCCAACGTGGAGAGCAGTTCTGTCTGGTTTTCTCAGTTTTGAACCCCTCCGTATGGTCTTGCGTTCCTCTGTGGCTAATTATCTCCCTCTGTTGTGTTGCATCGTCTGTTCCTGCTGTCAAAAGGCACGTCAAAGCCGCAGGTAGTTGGGCTTTCAGTGATATGGGAGATGGGAAGATGCAGCAACTCGGCTGTCCAGAAATACTGGACATCACAGCACAGGGCAGTCTGAGAACGAGCACTTTGGCACCTAGCTGCCACACTGTGTAGCACATTTCTTCTTGAATTTAATTTAATACCAAAAAAGCAAAAAGTGCTAAATGTTTTCTAAAAGCTGGGAAACAAGACATGCAAAAAAAACTAAACAAAGTCACACTAGAAAGCAGCCATAAAAAGATAAGCCAGCAAACACACACACACACACACACACACACACACACACACAGATGTGCAATTATGCTACTGTAAGCAATGTTGCGCAAATTACCAAATGTGCATACTGAGTTTATTCTGACATTATTGTGCTTTATGTTATTTTAAACATCCTATAGTATCACTGCAATATTCCTATGATAGTCCTACAGGGACTCGCTGTGATATTTGCATGTTATAGTTCTAAAATGTATTATAGGATAACTATGTTTACATATTTACAATATTTTGTTAATCTCAGTTGGAATATATCATGTATTTAATAAAATAATTCAAATAATCGGTGCTTTGTGGTCCCCCTCGCACTAAAATGGGCATACTGTTTTGGATATCTTCAATAATAAGTATTGTTTGTGTGACTTATCTGACAGACAGACTTCTGCATGATATACAGAGTCAAACGGTGACATAATCCATCCATGATCTAATAGTACAATATATCTAAATGTGGCCTATTCCATCTGTGCAGACCAGCGGGGGTGACGGCTGGTTATCCTCGGTTTATTAACTTCATGTCTTGTCTCATCAACTGCTGTTTGTCCATACGGTACACAGGTATGTTGTGGGGATTTGTTGTGTTTTATTGTTCTTACTGTATTTTTATCCTGCTTGTTGTGTTTTTGTTATGTGTTCCTTTTGTCCTGTCCTGTTCTCCCAGGCAGAATGATTGATTTCCAAGGTGGAAGTAAAGTAGAAGAGCGATCATGTTACTTACCGTGAGTTTGACCCAAGACACCGGAGAGCCTGCCATGGTAACAGTGTATCCTACCTTCCACCGGCCTATAAGACCACGAGACGAAATGACAACGAGAGAGCTGACCAGTGTACAAAGAGTACAAAGAGGAACTACAACTTGAACCTTGCATATCTGCTTTTCAGTTCAGCTCCCAGCTCTCCAATTAGAGTTGAACGTTGAGATATTTCCAGCGCAGCTACAATGGAACATATACTGTATATCTAAAACATCAACGGTACACATCAGGTTTCGGTGTCGGCTCCTCAGTCGGCTGAATGCAGCAAGTTCACCTTCGTCTGGGGATTGTCAAAAGTCATGCTGGGAAAATAGACGATGGCAGTACGACACTACAGTACGACACTAAGTCACAAGTTGATGGTATGTAACAGTGTATGAGTATCCAGGAGCCTTTAATCTCCCATTAACCCCCAACGTTAAAGGTAAAAACCTGCACAAAGCCTCATGCAGGATGCATTGCGGTGTGCAGACTGGATATAGGATTCGTCTGATGTCTGGGAAGTCGATACGGATGTGAATCTGACCGCTGACTCCCAGTGGCTGAGGAAAAACACTAATGAGCTACTGCTCCTGGTTTACTGGGCGCCTGATTAGTGCTGCCTACGCTCAGCGCTCTGCACGACATTTGTTGTTGTTGATGGTTGAATTAGCAATGATTTGATGTAGCCTATTACAGCTATAACTCAATTGGAATAAAAGCAACCTCTATGCACGTAACAGGAAACAGAACACAGGGCGTGTACAGTACTGAGACGGTTGTGGGGTCAGTGTATATGATATGAATTGATTGACGTCTGTGTAATCTTGTGAGGTTAATAGTCACGTCTTTATGGTCTAGCCTTTGTTTCTGCCATCATATTCCGTTTAGCTGCGTTTGAAGTATCACGCCGTCCACGTTTGGCCAGCTAGCCGCCGGGAATACGGAAAATAAATGACCAGACAACAAAATGGACCCAGAAATGCAGGGCACATCGCATGTTGTGCATTTGGTACATAACCTCTAGTGTGTCCTTTTTAAGACGCAGGCAAGAAAAGAAGAACGAACAGGATAGCCGCAGCTGTGAGAAAGAATCTCCAGGCCACTAAACCAGGCTGCGACTAAAGATTTAGGGATAGGTTTTAGGGTGTTCACCTGTTCTCTCCACTCACAGCCGCCGGGGCGTCCCGACTCATCCCCGAACCCTCCGTCAGACGCGTCAAGTGAAGCGAGAGAGTCGTGATTTTACAATGTGGGATCCTCTTCCTGAAGTCCTTTGCAAGACCGTATCACTTTTCCCCTCGACCGGGTTTTTGTGTCAACTGCAAGCACTTTTCTTTACGACTGGAACACACATGTGACGCCTTCATACCTTTAAAGGTCATGTCTGGCCTGCAGGGTCACGGTCGACCAACCACCGGCTTTGTTTCCGTCCATGCTCATTTTGAAGACAGGTAGTGTCTGATATTACATTACATTACATTACAGCATTTAGCAGACGCTTTTATCCAAAGCGACCTACATGTCATACCGCTGGCGGAGGCAGCCATGCAAGGTACCAACCTGCTCAACGGGAGCAATTTTGGGGTTAGGTGTCTTGCTCAAGGACACTACGACAGATTTTTTCCCGGGAGGAGCTGGACTCGAACCGCCGACCTTGCAGTTGCGGGGGAGCAAGACACCTAACCCCAAAATTGCTCCCCGGGCGCCATAATGGCAGCCCTCTGCTCCGGCCCCCCTAGCATGTGTGTGTTGTGCAATTACTTGTGTGTATCCCGGGGGATCCGTGATGGGTTAAATGCAGAGAATACATTTCACTAGGTGTGTGCGGTGCTCTGTGCATGTGTGTGTGACAATAAAAAGGATTATTATATATATTTGCGGGTCTTACATTTATTTAATGGTATTGTGGCCATCCTCCCTCCTTTCTTACTAATCTCACATGTCTGGATTACCAGTATATCAGGATACTACGCTTATGCCTATCCAGTCATGTTAGATCTGAGGTTATACCCAGGAAGGAGCGAGGAGGAAGGCATTTCTGACTAGAACCTCAATGACTCGATCTCATCCATCAAGTCAGGGAGGTGCTAGTCATGTCATCTACAAGTCAGATCACCAGCATCTAAAACGTTGCTGTCCTGTAACTCATTACTAATGTGTGTGTGTACGTGCGTGTGTGTGTACGTCATGTTTTAGGTATTCTTATGTGTCCTTGCGTTTCATCCGTCCAGATGAAATCCGATCCTCCTTTTCCCAACCATCCCTTCCTTTTTGTGCCGAACACATTCGTAACACCAAGCGTCAACACCTAGCCAGTGACTGACACGGTTACCGTGCAGCGCAAATGTCAAATATCCACCTTAGCATTCACATTGAACCTTAATCCAACACCTCAGGCACCTACCAGAATAACTCTCCTGCCGCCGTGAGGGATGACACTTAAAGGGCGAGGATCGCTTACATGCACGCCATATTGTTGTGATGCGTGTGATTGGCAGCGGGTCTCCGGAGACAGCTGCGGGCCGGCTAGGGTGTCATCGGCTGGCTGGGCGGCAGACGGGCCTTCTGGTGTGCGGGAGGACCCGAGACTGTCAGCTGGCTGGGGTCTTCCCTCACACATGACCCTCACACATGACCGCCTTACTGCACACAACAGCATTGTGTCTGCTTGTCCCACGTACGTTCCTCGATACCCGACGCACGGTCAGAAAATGTGGTGCCAGGTGCCCAGATCAAATGAAACCAAGTCCAGGTCTGGTGATTTTCTATTA
>OMOT01027166.1:0-15547 GCA_900312575.1 Acanthochaenus luetkenii | reverse complement strand
ACAGAGACAAATCTGTGATACAGTGTCACTGTGACCCTTATGCTCCATATGGTCAAGAGGAGGGCAGAGAAAAAAGCACACAGCGCTGTGGGTGACTGCAGCTTGGCAGCCAGCAAAGCCCTGAGGTCCATGGCGTTGAAGCAACATAGCGACGGTCGGTGCAGCCCTCTTTTCCTCCCCAACGCTCCTGTCCTGCCTCGTATTCTGTAGCGTAGTTCATAAACACGGTTGTTGTGGTGGAAAAAACAACAACTATCAGCTCCAGTTTATCACGCGTTCATCATCTTAAAGGAACAAAGCAACCCAAACATACTTAAATCATGTATTAAATGTATATACACACTGAGTGGCTAAAAACATTGAGTTCCCACAGAGCGCCACATTGACGATCCAACGATTCCGCTGAGGAGTGAACACCAAGTGAGCGTCGGTAGCTGAAAGAATCGCAAATTATTAAGAGCAGACTGGACTTAACGAGAATGAAATGATTCAAACTAATAAGACTAACACCTCCTTCGTTATTGGATTGATAACAACAAGAAGCTCATGGCTATATAAAGCGAGGGCTCATCTCATAAAGAAACCAAAAGCATAGCAGAACACTGGTCCTTTATTGCTCAGATGGAGTTCGATACTGCCGCTGCTGCTACTCCTGCAAGAAAGAAGGAGAATGGCACGCCGAATCATACGTGTGCCACGCTAACATTCTCTCTTCTAACTGCACCACGTGGAATTCAAATAGCTCACTTAAGGTGCACTAACGCACTGAAGCAAGGCTGCATGGGAATTAGGGCAGAGGCTCTAATTTAATCGGTAGCGTCGCATCGCGAGGCCAAATTAATAGCTTCCTCTTTGCTTTTGCAAAAGAACAATCAACTGCATTGGCATTCTGAAGCAGTCAACTCAGCAGGCACTTTCAAAGCTATCTGACAGCTGATATATGAACACTCACCCCCCACCCTAACCTACCCTGGGGGGCTTTTCCATTTATCTTAGTGGAGGAGCTGAATGCATACTCTCTCCATTATCAATGGAGAAAATATAGCTGTCAATTCCTCTTTTGTCAAAACGCATGCAGCCAGCAGCAAGAGCTTTATGTCTTTACGTCATGTGTGTCATCGAGGACGCCGGAGAAGCATCGCACAGTGTACAGTGTTCTGCCTCTTCAGCTTTGCCAATGAAGACCATACCGTGCAGTGATACAGTCTGGAAACTGGTTTTGAAACTGGTTTTGATACTAGCGTGTCACCGAGTATCAGTGGAGCCCGCAGCTTAATGTTTCCATGGTACATGCACAAGTCCTATGAAAAGCTCCAATAGGGCGTGCACTCGACAAAAAAGTTCACCGTTGACCAAATAGATGCACCGGATGACCTCTAGATGTTTTGATGTGTGAAATAATGCTATTGTGGTGCAATATTCATATATTGTGATTGGCCATATCTTCCAAGTGGTTTCCTAATTTGAGCAGACAGGTCCTCCATTGGGCCACCAGCAAGCATGGCTTTGCGTTGTTCCAAGAATAAAGCTGAAATCAATTTCCTCCTTTTGAATGGCCATGTGTTTGTGCCCGAGGGAGCACTTACTCCACTTCTGCTGACCTCTTTGTCCTTTCCCCTATGAGCATATCACTCCCATTGAAATGATAACTGCTTTTCAATCTGTGGTCAAAACAACTGGGCACACTTTTCAAAACCCCAATGGCTCTCGGAGCACTTAAACACAGTTACCGGCGAGATGGATTTGAGGCAGTTGTCAATATGGGTCCAGGCATGGGTCAGAAAGCGGCGGATGATACATAATAGGCGACTTTCCGTATCATTTCATCCATATCAGGAGCAATATCATTTCTATTAATACTATTTCTTAACCTGGGATGTGAGGTCCATTTAAATTCTTTTGAAATCAAACTATATTCATCTTTGGAACAAAACAGTACAGAGCTGCAGTACGCTTCATTGATGTTGTTTCTGTGCAAACTTAAAACGGTAAGTTGAGCTTACTATTTGACATAGAAGGAGAAAATGGAAACAAATATAATCATTTTCAAACTTTGTGTCATATACGGGTGTAATTCAACTACAATACCACCAAGGAGGCCTGGAATCTGTTGCAGAATGGCTCGTTACGACTCACTGCTTTGGGTAATGGTGTTTTCTTTGCGCGGGATATGAAATATAATATCATTAAATAGAGCTATGTAGAATGAAGTGTCGACAGATCCATCTCGGGTGCCTGCTCAATCTGTTCCTGGGTGCTGAGTGGCTCCCCAACGACAGATCCAGCTCATCATTGGAAAAACCTCACCGTGGAAATCTGGGGAGTTGGCTCATCCGACATCTCTGAGATGTATGGTTGTCAATATGTCGAGGTAGGAACAAAGACAGGCAATTACGGGAAGATCCTGCGGAATGCTGAACAGTCTATTACTAAGGATTTGTTGTTAAGATGTGAAGTCTGTGTGAAGGCTGTAGTTTCACCGTTCAGGCCCTTAACCTTTCTTGGTAATCCATGTGCATGCCTACGCACTTGTGAAATCCCCACCCGTCAACGGATGAAATCAGTCTTGAGGACAGCTCTCACCTGTGACTGAAACCATTGACGCACAAGAGGCAACAAGGATTTCGCGCGTCTGCAAGAGCCCCAATGGTAATGCAACGGTGCCACGGCTTTTAGCTTCAGATTAAGCGGGCCGAAGAGGGGAAAAGTTTTGACGACGCCATGCATGAGTGTACGGCGGCATCCCCGGGCTTGTGTCGGGGCGGTGTTGATTTAGTGAGTGCTGCAGACACAAGGATACAGATGGCTGCTGGCACTATTTGGGGCTTGGCTCTGAGAGTTAGAACCTCTCCGGCATCCTTTATCTTGGGTAACACTTCAAATGCTTTAGACACAAGCATCTGATATCAGTCCCCAATTGTGGCACTAAGCCCATTTAATTAATTTACTTTGGGGGTGGGCAGACTGCCACTAGGAAAAAAGGAGCATGGTAAGGGGCAAGGGAGCAATTAAGTGCTTTTACGTCATTAGCTGTCATTATTTCAAATGACATCTCAAAGAATTCTGTCCATATATAGCACAACCCTACGGTATTTCTTCCAAAGCACTCTGTGTAATGCATTTCACGCCGAACCGTTATGTATAATTTTCAGTCTAACGGAGAGCTACTTGTCCATAATGGGCCCTCAACTCTGGTTTCATTTTTGGAGGTTATATATGTCAATACAGATTGGTGGACGGAACTCTATAGCCGCACAAACCCAAAACATGTCACTGAAACCCCCCCAGCAACGCAATAGCTTGGCAATGGATTTGAATAGCGGTGGCACAAGAGGGGTCTCCAGGTGTTTGGGCCGTGCCTGCCTCTATGCCGACAGCAGGGTGATTCAAATGCCTAACAGGATTTTACACCTGAGCTCAGTATGTTGTACTCTGAAACATAGTCCATGGATCATGCATGCAGGCACTTAGGCAGAGGTGACAGATGCTTCCCTATATCAAACCCAGGAAATAAATAAAGAACTGCAAAACGCGACAAATTAGTTGCGTCCACTCCATGTGGCGGACATCTGTGCCACAGATTGCCTCTAGTTGTGGCTAAAGTCCCTTTGTTTAGTATCAAGGAAAGCATTTTGTGTCTTGAATACGGAAAATATCTTGCAGCATATCCTAACCTACCTTCATGTTCTTGCAGTGCAGTTCTTTTGGGTTGTTTTATTCATCATCGTGAAGTTAAAGAGTTTGCCTACCTTATTATCCACAAAGACAATTGAGGATGTGGGAGATATTGTAATAATAATGGATAGGGTGATATCCGCAAAAATATTACTGCTCAACATCTGGCTTAGTGAAAGTGGCTTATGATCGGGGTCCTAAGGGGATCATAAAAACGTACTCAAATATTGAAATTAATAACGCGCTATGGTTTCTCCACTGAGTTCAAGTGTACTTAGGCATTACTGTGGGATTCCTTTTTTTTCATTAGAACTTAGATATTTTCTGTGCCCACTGTTGAGGCAGTTGGGACTGCTATTTCATTTTGCTTTATGAGTGGAGAGTTGAA
The DNA here is from genome assembly GCA_900312575.1 of Acanthochaenus luetkenii. NCBI lineage: Eukaryota > Metazoa > Chordata > Actinopteri > Beryciformes > Stephanoberycidae > Acanthochaenus > Acanthochaenus luetkenii. The sequence continues at coordinate 11,484 of OMOT01027166.1, read as the reverse complement.
GAAAATATACTTTATCAAACCATCCATCTATATATCCTACATGTTTTATGAATATTCTGAATTGTGAACACTATCACTATTTAACACATTGGAAGACTTTTTCAGGACCTGCAGACACCCTGTGGTAACCAACGAGACATGACCTCAAGTGAGTTTTAATTTCCATAAACAGACTATTTCAACGTGGAGGATTTCATCTGCATGTAAGTAGTCTGATGAAAGGGGACCCCTGTGTTCTGCCTCCTTTTCTTTCTTTTTTTCTTAATGTGACACACTCGCAACAGTCTATTGTACATTAGACTTGCAAGTCATGCACATTTGGCTAAACACAGCTCAGAGGCATAATGTAATCAGGGAAGCCATATTCTTGTTGCACAGAATACCCAATATTTAGGAAAATGGGATTCTGCGTATTCTCATCAAACCCCTGGAAATGAAATGTGAAAAATATTTATAGCTGTGGTATTTGCTGGAATAATATGCTCGCCAGGTGAATAATCACACTGTCTGGAAGTGACAAACCAGTGCGCTGTGACATGAATAAAATGGGAAAGGGACAGAGGGAAATGATTATCATTCCTTCAAGAGGCCCCTATTCCAAAATATAATGCTAGTGCTTATACATATAAACTCAAATTAAGGCTGTTTGGCATCATCCTGACACTCAAAGGGACTTTCGATGAATTGCAACTGTGATGACGTGCGTCCCCAAACAGGTAAGCCAGAGTTTGATCATTGTGATCTCCACTGAATGCAGTGAATACAGGCTACAGTTGACAGATGTTAGCTGACAGAGGATTCTGTTGGAGTATACTGCGAAAAAAGGTTTAAGTGAGCGCCCGTTTTCAGCTTATTGTAAGAGAGAATTGATAGTTTATGTCCTTACTTCAATTTACAATCTATCAATTAAAGCATAATGAGCACACAGAATTGCGTCTCTTACTCCCACAACTGGTGTTTGCCCAGAACTCCGTAGCATTATGTGCATCTTCCTAAGCTATTTTTCACTTCTTTACCTTTTTTGTTAAGGATGCAACAACTTACATACCTCATCTAAACTGGTGACACAGAGCGTTGTGCGGGTCAGAACAGTCTGAAGAGTGTTTAAAGACAAGAAAAGCGAATTCAAGATATGATGCTATTTCTGTAATCCAGGCTTTTCTGCTTGTTTACCAGTCAGCTCATGTAGTGCATGTCTCTAGGGTAATTGGAAATTCAACGTCCCATCCTACCAGAGACGATGTCAAAACATCCGCAACTTAGCTTGCAAATCCGATAAAGCCAGATTTATAGAGATAGTCATCTCATCGCTTACTGTAACTCGCAGATATCTTCTGACAGTTACATTTGAGGAGGCCACGACCTTCAGACTCAGTGCATTGGAATGGAAATAAACCAGTTAGCCTGAATTAGTCAACCATACGGTACCCAAAGGTTCAACGATGGACTCCATCCTCCCTGTTACTTTGTCAAAACAACAGATTGATAGGAAACCAATATCAATTTCGGCCTTTGAAACGCCACAAAGGGGCAGTTTGAAAGAGGATGGATTATGTCAGACACTGGTGATAGCACTTCCTTTGAAACGTGTGATTCCACACCTGAGTCTCATACCGGCGTGTTGATTTCTGATATATAAAAGATATATAAAAGCGAGGGCAGCTCTGTCACACCAGAGGTCAAGGAATTCAAGTGAATCCAAAAGAGCAGTGATGCTTTTGGTGGGGTCCATTTCTTAAACTAGATAAAGTGTGTCGTCGGAGTGAAAAGAAAAGCCTTGTTTCTCATTTTGTGGACGTTCCATTCAGCGGCGTCTCCCTTATCTTCCATCCGCAGCCAACTGTACGGCCCAACGCTGCCTTGATACGACAAGTGTAAGATAAACTTGACAGATCAACTTTTTTCGATAGTCACCCGGGCCCATATACAACTGGGGCCCCTAATCTGATAATCCACCAATGAAAGATTAGGCGCAGGGAGTATTATTGTGTTGTCACTCTTGTTTACAGGGTCACATGGGCTTTAGCTGCCAGGCCAGACGTTCCTCGGCAAATCCTAGGGAAGGTGTCACATCTCAGCAGGTGAGGTACGGCGATAAGACAGACCGCGGGGGGAAACGAAACGGACAAACCGCAATTATCACAGGCATTAATGAGAAGCCAAAAGAAACGACGTGCTGCCTCGTGATCATCGTTCTGTATCTGAAAGGTCACAGGTTTGATCCCTGCAACAGCCGTGTGTCATCTAATGCCGTCGTGTTTTCAGTTAGCCTTGTAAAACACAATATCAGTTGCTGTGGTTTTTTAATGGCGCATGTCGTGTATCACAGTAACACCGCCTGCATTGTCTTCTTCTACTCTTTTCGGTTTGCAATCCTGTTCCTCCCTACATTTCTGGACTGGATATTAACCATCCAGGCAGCTCCTGCATATGCTCGTCGCTATCTCACGAGGAGGGACGGAGAGCCGCAATAATTCGAACATTCTTCAAACCGCAATTTATTTTCCCAGAGTTGTAATTATGGTCTATTAAAATGCAAATGATGTCAATGGCAGAGCAGCGCTAATCACTCAATGTCTGCTTATGGGCAGTGGAACCACAGTAGAGAGCGGCTCGCACAGTGGAGACTGGGATGAACAGACATCCTCTATCTGTGAAGGATTCAATAAATTAGATCCCCTTCCCGATGGATAATATACACTGTTGCCTTTTGGTCCGTTCAGGGACCGGGTTGTGAGCATCCCCATCCCTGTATACACCTGTTTTAATTGATTTTCCCTCACGTAACTTTGTTCACCTGATCCATTTGTATGTGTTTTTGTGCTCTAATTGTATATTATCATTGATTTGTTGTGTATTTTATCATGTTTAATTGTATATTATAATGACACTTTGTATTCTGATTGACTCTTTCTTCCTGTTTTATTTTTACATGCTATGTATTCTCGACATCATTGGAAATGAGGGCTTGCCCTCAATGGTTTTTCGAGAATGAATAAAGGTTGAATGAATATGTGTTACCTCAAGGAAAGGGAAGATACGCTCAATAAATATCAACATTACAGTTAAATGTGGTAAAAATTGTGTTTGGTTGTAGACACTGCATGACATCTTTCTTCAACAGTGGTCTGCAAAACCTGCATAACGAGCAAAAAAAGTGCAAATTGGAAAGTAGTATCTGTTTTGAGTGTTTCAGACCGTATGAATATAAATCTGCTTTTAGTTTTGGCCTGCGATTCCAATTTATTTCTGTAATTCTCCCTGACACATTTAATCTTTCCTGGAATGTCATCCATTCTTAAATGATTAATGAGATCACACTGTATAGAGTCATAGGTGACATTTCAAAGAATATACCCATACTGTATGTACAGATATTTTGCAGGGCTGATGTTCACTGTTACACATGCGGGGACAATAATTATCTACGTTTCCGTGTTTTATTCATGAGTGCATAGCCATGAGTAGAATATGTTCATGCATATCAAAATAGACATGATTTCATATGGGTCGTGTGAGTGAAGGCCACACAATAGCTGCACTCATGGCATAATAAATATCATGACCATGAGTTACATCTGCGCCGTGAACATCCTATTGCGTGTTCTTCTTCCCCCCTGTGTGCATTTTCAGCACACTGCTATTTTACACATGTGCATGTGTTGCGGCCCCATCAGTTTTGTTATGCATTACATGAAGCCTAGTGGGGATTACAGCTTATCTATAGTGCTGTTAACCACATGCTGTGACAACAACCTTGTGTCCCCCTTATCAGAGGGTTAGCTGCTGACAAGGGGTGGCGTTATTAAAGCATCATTCAAGTTTGGTAGATGTTTGTGTTGTGTAGTTACCTTGCCATGATGTAACTCTAAATAGTAACGTGATATCTTCAATAGTTGCTCCGGAGAGTAGAATTAGCTTCGCTAGCACGAGTTGAGAGACAGTTTACGTATTCAGTATATCTACGGCGAGGGGATGAAGAAAATAGTACCTTTACCAATCATTGTAAACACACTGAACCGGGTTTTGTTATTTTATACATTTGCAGAATCCGCTTTGTTCTCGTTCGTTTGTGTGCTAAAAGTGTGACTTTGAGACCTGTTTCCCCGTGCCATGTATGTGTATGGGGAGAGAAACCAACGCAATTTTGGATGATCAAGTTTTAATCAACGGAGCAACTATTGAAGTTATCTCATCAATATTTTGACTTATTGTAAAACTGTAAAATAATATCTAGAAAAATATGTAACAAATGTTTAAAACATTCCATCAAATTTGGATTATAGAGATGTCCCATCATTTTCATATTCATTTGTATACGTTTGGCAGTCAGTCATTTGACAACAGCACCAACACTACCAATGAGAATACTACCAATGAGAATTTTGATAACTCTTCATTGAGTCTGATGCTAAACCTGCTGAAGCAAAAAGCATGGTGAGATAACAGTGCACGCATATAAGGCAAACAAACTCAGCACTCAACTAACCGAGAACGGGCTGACCGCTATAGTGGAGTGCTTTTGTAATCACTGGTGAGAGGATTTGCGAGAATATAAATAGCACTTTCATTAGATCAATACTGTCATCCCTCCTCCGTGGGATCACATTAAGAGCAAAAGCTGGGTAATAATGGAGGACTGGTTGGACACACTCTGTAGCATTCTGCTTGTTCGTATGGGGTGGTGTCCCTCAGGGCGCAGTGTCCGGCCTGCTGATAAATTCATCTTTTTGACAAGCCCCATTGGAGCTGGACATTGATTTTTCATTAAGGAGATCACTGCATTGGAAATTGAATTTATTTTGGTTTTAAGAACATAACATATCTGTTTGCAGGTCAGGCTGCGGGCCAGAGAAGAATGCCAATACACCAAAACTGATGGAATGTTTTGGTGGTAATAATGCTTCCCCCGTTCCCTCTAGTGAAATACACCAAGCAATAACGCGCAAAGGTGAGAGCTCTACTATTGTTACTGGACACAGTGTATTGTGGTTGTACTGTACAGTAGAATGCTAGATGCTGTTGGCCTAGTTCGCAGTGATGGTAGCAGCCTTGGGCACCATGTTGTGCAAACAGTGAACAGTTACATACAGTATATATATATAATGTGAAAGTAGTCGTTGACACGCCCAGAAAGTATTTGCTGTATAATAGCATATAAAGGTATTTTGCATTCAGCAGCTGCTAGTAGTAGCAGAAACATCCACCGCAGTTTTTATAAAACCTTTTTTTTTCTCATAAACATATTTTTCTCTATCAATTCTCAAGTAAAGATACACAAAACGAAACTATATACATGTGGCTCAGATTGCTTTTTGTATACATTTTATAAAATACTCTAATTAAATTGGCAGTAACACTTTATTTGGATAGACCAATGCTAATAATCAAATAACTATCAGGTGACAAAAAGTAGATGTTAAACAAAGTACCACTTGCCTATTTGGTGCATCTTTACTGACTATGTAACCCTAACCCTTTTTTTAAAAACCAACCCTAAACAAAACCTGACCCTATTTCTAACTTGAAACCTAGACTTTTTAGTGACACATTATAGTCACTTGACAGGAAGTTGAGTATCAGCATTGGACTATCCAAATAAAGTGTGACCCAATTGGCTAATAACATTGACATACTATTTGATTATACTCTTACACTATCATAGCAGGGATTTTCAATGTTTACACACTGCATTTCATCACCTCAATTCATCAGGGTTCAACAGGGGTCACTGGATGGGTACTGTACCTCGCACCTCTATGCAAACCTTATACACTAGCTGTAAATTTCATCAAGGTGAGGTAAAGTGTTTACCCCATTAATTCATTTTAGCGAAAGCCAGAGCGCTGACCCGTAAAATGAGCTAAGATAATAGTGACCTTAACATGGTCTTCTGCACATGGAGGTAATTGCTAAGGCTCCAGATCAATCAATATTGACCTGCCAGTTTTTTCTTTTTTTTTCTTCCCCACCCACTATTGCTTGAGCTGAATGTGTAAAATTGGCTTTAGACGGATGGAGAACATATCCCTGATAGTTTAACCTTTATCTCGCTAACATGTTCACTTATCTGGTACAATTACAGATTTTGCCAGTCAAGCTGTTTCACGTTGAAAGACTGGCGATCACAGCCAGGCTAAGTGTGTATATCTGAACTATATCTATATCTTGAACAGTGCATTTGAATTTCATTCTTCAGAAAGGGAGAGATCGTATTTTGAAAACACGTATTCAGTATACAGTAAGCTCCTTACTTCACATGGTGAAAGGTTGTGTCTATGTACGATTATTGCAATCAGGCCTGTGTCTACTGGCACGAATCACACAAGAAATTAAGTAGTTGATAATGTGCAATCAATAGATAGATCAATAGAAAACAAGTATGCAGGCATGTACACACACACACACCTTATCACAATCGCGGTGCACTCTAAGGCATTTGATTTCTCTTACATTTTTCAAGGTAAGGGTACAGACTTCGCAGGCATTTCCATCTTGACTTGATAAATCTCCCAATCTTATTTTCCTTGCCACACTGAAGTCATTTATTTTCTATCTCTCCGAGCGATATTTTCCAGTTAATTTGTTAGATTTTTTTTTCATACAACCTGACAAAAGATGCTACAAGGGATGATACGAACTCTGAAACCTTTGCACTCTCACACCAGATACAAGATTCACCTAGATCATTTTTCAGAGAAGTAAAGTATCTAAAATGATTGACCTAAACATAAGGGTTTTCCTGTACATCTGGCGCAAATGTTCAGTACTTAGACTCAGGATTATGAGAGAAAAATATATATTTTAAAGTATAAAACGATACACTATTGCCTGAAAACTAGTATCTTCATGTTTTACGAAGCACGGGTGTGTTCTTCGCAACAGAGCCAAATTACATTTTCCTTGAGTGACGGATAGCAGTATCCTTCTGGCCGTTCAACTCAAACTTAATTTGAAGTTGATAAGATTTATTTTGGAGACATTGTTCGGCTAATGTAAATTTGGAGGGAAGATGATAGCCTACCGGTGGCTTAACTTTGATGAGGTGCTAATATCTAATATCAAAAGCAGATAAAACCCTTATTAGCCCCGGTGGTCTTGCTACAGTGGGAGCTTATTACACCGAGGAGATGAGACGAAGGCAGATGAAGTAATATGACTGCCTGGGGCTTTGTTACATGTCCTTAAGCTTTCTGACGGGGTCAACTTAATTTTGTGACTTTTTTTGTGACGCTGAGGGTTTATGAAAGCAGACAAGCCGATATTGTTTGAGAGATCTAATTCAGACTCGCGTGTTTCATAGTCTTCTGCAACATCTCGGGGATTACAGCGTCTAGAGCCAGAGGCAGTTTGATAATCGGTTGTCATTTTCGGAGTTGTATGCCCTTCCCAGCTTTGGCTGTTTCTAAAGGTCTTTGGTTCAATCGAATGTTTGTGAGATTAGTTGGCTGCAGTCTTTTCAAGAACTATTTCCAAGTGGTTTTAAATGTGTGCCTACAGGCTCCCACTGTAAAACCCTCTAAAGCATGCTGGGAGACTGATATTTAGTTTCTACCTAAAAGTAATTTTGAGATCTGTTGAAAGAATGTTGACGTGGTTTGATATATTACGTAACGGTCAACATGCAATAATACACGTAAAATAACGGGCAGTAACACGTGAACATGCGTTAAGTGGATCACTGGGAGAAGACTTGGAAGTTATTCAAAGTGTTCTTTTGGAGTAAGCTACATTTTCTCTTTCTTCAAATGGAAAACGCAACATTACATACACTGCTGAATGGTAAGGCGGTTGAACATTCCCGTCCTAGAGCTCTCCACAAAGCACAAAGTAAGCACACTGTTCGAACGCCACCAATCAATGCTTTTGGACCAAGAGGAATGAGCTTTTGGCTCAGTGAACGAGGGACCGCATCAATACGAAACAAGTCGGAAAACACCTTGGGTTCCAGCACTATGTCCCATTGATTTCTGTCCGGCTCAACGTGGATTCTGCAGCATTTAGACATTTAATTCCCTTTCAAGCAAAGTCATTACACAGCCGAGCATTTAATTAAGCAATCGTGGCGCAATCTGAATGATTTAGTGTCCAAATGCGGGCCAAGTTGGCATCGTTGCGCCTTTCCTGTTCCTGGTACAACTGCTTCACACATGCAGTCGTTAATATAAGTGACTTTTGATTTCAGTTTCATGGAAACATTCAATCTGCATGAATGACATCCCCACAATGTATTAATTGTAGGCTACAGCTCCCCGTCAACATTGTCAAAAGTAAGAACAATTCTGCAAAAAGGCGGTGTTTTTGGAGTCGCGCTACTTAAATCTGCATAGTTCACACCACAGACTCTTAATTAAGTGCGTACTAAAGGATTTTGTGAGCTTGAAGGAACCAGGTTTTCACGTCTGACCTATTTCCTAAGCTAAAGGAACATCATTTTGGGGGCATGGGCACAGATGTGGCTGAGGATGTACTGGGGAGGTGTTCTCACCTCTCCACGCCTCGGCGAACAAGGTGACAGTTCGTGATGTCTGGATATGGCCTGTGTGTGCTTGGTTTGGCTTTCTCGAAATGAGCTCAGCTGTACTGACATTGGAATTTCATGAAATGTTCATTGTTAATTGGACTGCTGGTCATAGAGACTTCACTTTCACAATGAACTCTGGGAAAACTGCAGATGCATTACTTTGATGTGTTTTAATTATTCCGAATAATTTCAATCATTGCGAAAGTCCGTTCTTAAATATTGTTTATTGTCTTCCTGTGTCATATCGCCAATGTTAATCTCAATACAAAACAATTACCCAGATAAATAAGAAAACAATATCTGGCAGTTTGTGAAATTTGTGATTGATTAATTAAACGATACTATCAAAAAATTTGACAATTCCTACAGCAGATTTAAAAAATAAGCAATTAAATTAATGTCCCGTTGAAACAATGTGTACAAATTGTGAATGAGTTTATGATCTCAAGTTATAATTTTCTTACAAGTTTAAGTCTTGTAAAAAGAGACTTAATTTCATGGCAGGGTTATCACAGACAATGAAGATATTTATTTTGTATAACTACTGGGTGAGTTTTATGAGTGCATGGAAGGAATAGCAATCGTATCATCTGATATGTCTTAGACTTATCATGAAAGATTAAACATAGAATATGACCAGCATGACAGCAAATGACCAGACAAGTCAAATAAAATAATTTTAGATTAGAACAAATGTGAACAAATGAGAATTGACTGGATTAAAAACAAACAAACAAAAGAACAATCTTTTGTTTTAATATATATAGTGTGTGTCCTCAGTCCTCAGTCTAGACATTGTATAGTCGTCTTCAACAGGACATTTTCTGCACATTTCCCGCTTCATTCTTCCTTTGCTTCGTCTCGAGAATAATACACCAAAAAAGTGTGCTAGAGTGAGAGATATGACGTATCTGTAATTTGGAGTTTTCAGTGCAAATATTACATTTTATCTTGCCTGTGGGTCAGTCACTGCACACATGGTCTTTTCATACTGTATAACATTTTTAAAAAGCTTTTTCTTTCAAATAAGAAATATAATACTGTAGAAACAGTGGATAAAATAAATATAAATGTTGACATGTTTGAAAGAAAATTGATTGGGTTTCCTTTATCAATCTGTCTATATGCTACTAATGCGAGTTATAAAATGCAACACAGATTCTCCATATTTATCAGGCTTGCAGTTACAGGGACAAACATGTCTGCTGTTACATTGCTAAATCTTAAACGATGGTGGGGTGGAGTTGCAAGTGTGATGAACTCATTAGCATGTATCAGCATAACATGGATGCTTGAAATTGCCATGATAGTTATAATATAATGAAATAACTTCTCCATCTGTGATTTGACGTCACTCATGGATTATGCATGGCTGGAGTTTTTCTTTTTTTAAAGGATATTGTTCAAATACTTGAACTTTGACATTGTAAACTTTGACTGCAGATGTTTATGAAAGTCAAAACTTAATCCAGGCCTGATAAGACACTATTTAACAGACACATTTTGGCAGGGTGCTCAATCAGGGGAAATGAAGAGGAACTGATTGCTTATGGTGATTGCGCTGATTAAATGTAAAACTTCCCAATAGTACATGGTCCCGAGCAATTTCCATTTCCAAACATCGGTATTGGTGTTTTGAAAGTGATAGAACTGTGGCTATGTGAACAGTTTAGATGGATAATGAAAAAAAAAGAGGAAGAAAAACACCCCAAAAAACAAGCATCACTACAGTAATGTCTGCGTTGCAAGACCTCAAGTGTAGCCTACAAATAAATTTATATATTTACTTTCCTACCCTGTATTATTTTGTGAGGAACTTCCATTATCTTATGATCCTGTTTATCTATAACTAAAGCAGCATCCATCATCAACATGTTTTCAAAGCTTAATAAAACAATCCTTTTCTGTAGGATGGCGAGTTCAGCATTCCCGACCCTCTCTTATTCCGACTGTGAGAAGATTTCACAGTGACTGAGATCTGTGTCGCAATTTCCCCTCCGGCCAAAACATTATGGATGCTTGTGCTACGGCTGTCATATCTATGACATTTCAAAATATATGATGAAAGGCGTTTGCATGAAATACGGCACGGGATAAAGCATTAGCATAGTGTGTGTTACAAATCAAAATTAAAAAAATACAATTTGAATAAATGCTGATTTACAGTCCAATCAGCATTTGATTAATTTAAATGTAATAAATTACATTAATAACCCTCTGCTAATGCAAGAGAAAAATATATGGTTTCATTAATAAATAATTTGTCTCTTTTCCAATTAATTCCCTATAGATGTCTTTGTTGGTGTGACACCACGGATTAGGGAGCTGGACAAAGTCGTGACACAGTCGTGGAAAGTGACAAATATGAGCAGATATATTTCCCTTTACATAGCTGCCTTTAGCAATCTGTGGTGTGACACCAACAAATACATCTATAGGGAATTAATTGGAAAAGAGACAAAATGATTTGTGCATGGGGAAAGTATCACATTGGAGATGGATTTGCATGTGTCATATGACCAGATGCTCAGAAATCATTCCAGCCATACAGACCCACTTTGGTGTGGAGGACGCCATCATCTACCCTGCCACCATCCAGGGGGTGGAGGTAGAGATGGTGCACTCTTATTGGTACCTAGGAGAGCAGATCAACAATAAACTGGACTGGTGGGACAACACTGAGGCTCTACAGGAAAGGACAGCGCAGGCTGTTCTTCCTGAGGAGGCTCGGGTCCTTCAATGTGTGTAACAGGCTGCTGCAGATGTTCTACCAGTCTGTGCACTGGGGAGAGGCCAGCTCTGTGTTAGGACTCAAACTGGACATGTATATTACACATCTCTGTACTATATCCTTGGACTCAATCTTGCACAGGAGCCCATCTATTGCAGATGACCAATGTTCAACACCACTGGGCACTATCTTTTTATAGTTTTGGTTTTTGTATAGTTGTATAATATAC
>OMOT01027164.1:0-25216 GCA_900312575.1 Acanthochaenus luetkenii | reverse complement strand
CCCCTTTCTGCCCAACCTTCAGTCACTCTTGACGTTTCATTTTCCTAAGTAATTTTATAAAGTGCTGGCATTATGTTCAAAGTAACATACACAAACAAACTTTGAGTTCACTTTTAGTGCCGACAGTTCACTAGTCTACATATTCCTCTCTTAGTCACTACCTCTGCTGTTGTTGTTGTTACGATACGTTTTAAGTTTATGCAAACATTCAATAAAGGGCCAGAGTGTGTGATCAAAATGCAAACCGCCACACTACTTTGTTAGCTAACAGCTACACTGTTATTCAGCATAAAATACACGGCGTGTAAAGAGCATGGCATGCATTTTTATGATACAGGCGTCTCTTTGAGTACAAATTAACCGTTTCCAAGACCCTTCAGAGGAACAATGGATCTGCAATTTCCTAAGAAAGGGCCATACTGAAAAACCACATCACAGGGCCTCATTTTAAATACCTCTTACAGGGCTGAAAACCATGACGTACAATAGCAATGGTGGTTGAGCAGAGCACTATGTAAGGGGTTAGAAAGTGGAAAACAAAAAAGTGAAAATAGGGTACAAAACAATGTACAATCCCCACCATATCTCATATTTTCTCATTTTCATTGGTCACCAAGTCAAATAGTGAATATTACTAAAGACAACAGTTTTCTGTAAAAAATAAAATACAAATGAAATCTTAACTACAGAGTATTTTTTGCTGTAATGGAGACCTCAATTTCAATCAAATAAACATTGAAACATGACGACATAACATTACACACATATTGCGGGATATTTTCTTTCGGCCACCTCAAATAGAGCTCGTACTCTCAAGGGTTAGCCATGACATTCTCTGAGAACTACTCAGTTTTTTGTGCAACATCATTCATTTTCAAATTCACCCTGTACAAGAAAATAGACTACAAGCGGGAGAAAACAATTATTGATAAGAAGATTGGTATTTTTTGGCTGGGACAGAGTCAGACAGATTATGCAGTAAGGCAGACACATAGTAAACAAGATGGTTGAGACAACTTTAAAAGGTAACTTTAAAAGGTAATGTTTTTTTTTTTTTAAAGGGGTTTTATGAGTAAAATACTATTCTACAACTGAAGCCTCATCTTAAGGTACTGATAAAGGCAATGAGCATGTATCAATATCTGCATCTCTATTTATTTGTATTTCTTTTAAAAGAGTGCTATAACCTTCTCTACCATCGAATGGCCACAATTATCAAAACGTGCATCATTCAACTAGCAAGCCTGTATTCATAAACCACCAATTTTAAAACAACTTTTTAAGCTGGTCTGTCAATTTTAGGAGCATGTCAATCCAGGGGATCCAATTTGTTCTTGTTGATGAGCCATGAATGCATTTGCAAAGAAATCAGATGATGACAAACAAAAAGTTAATAAACTGTTGTTTGTGTCCAAGTGTAAGAAAGTATAAATAAAATATTACGTACATGCCTACCAAGGTTCTTGGTGGCCACGTTTAGCATTTCAACTTTAGTAGAGGAAACCGCTCCATCTTTGACTACATTCTACAGCTATAGGTCATTTGTCTTGTTATTGTCTGAACAATAAACCGATGGTGTTATATCACAACATCCACACCCACACAGTCTAAGGCACTGATCCACACCCCTTTTATCACTACAATGGAACATATCAATGCTTCCCACCCTATGTTATTTACTGCTTTATTTTAATTTGATTTTTTTCCCTTCAAATTCCTCTTCGATCAAGTAATGGCCATGTAAATTCAGTATGTTAGAAATAGATTTTAATAGAAATACTGGAGTAGATTTATTGTGTATGAGAATATATGTTAAGGATTTACTGTAGTTTAACAGATTTGTAAACTGATTTCAGATTTTCAAATTGTATTTCTGCTAAGTGCAATGTAAAAAAAAAATATGTATTTGTAATCTAAGTAAAGAAATGACAGTGTAATTGAAGAGTTTCATGCCAAAATGCTATTTTGGGAAAGACTGTTACTTGATGATGATTGCGCAACATGTCAAAAGTGAAGGTGATTACATCCTCTCAAATATCACATTTATAAGCGAGGGAATTAAGATAGCGGCTCCTGAATAAACGCAAACTTTTCCTCTAAGTATATTTTGTTAACACAAAACACTTACATGTCATTGCAATGTTAGCTAGTAAAGCAGAGGCATAGAAAATTGTCAGGATAGTTTAACAAAAAATAAAAAGCTTGATGGGATATAGATAGAATATGATCAGTAAGATCATAAAGACCTGCACATGAACCTAGTTCAGTTTTATATTTATTAGGGGAAATGCTCCCTCATGTTCAGTCACATTGGAAGATCTATTCACATGAACAGTTTGAAAATCACTACAGCTCCAGGTTAAAGCATCACCCAGCCTCTCTGTCAAATAAGTTATTTGATGGCCTGTTTTGATGTGTAGATACTATACAACTGTGAAAAAGTCATACAAAAAAGAGATTCAGTATTTTACTATATTCAATCAAGGCTTGGACCCCTAGCCAAAGCATTGCTACAGTTTACATTCATTCATGATCTCAGTCATTCTCCCACAGCCCTGTTTTCTATGGCAGATCACATTTCTTCAAAAATACTGTAAACTTCTTTTTTTAATCGTTACCTAGTGCAATTATAACCCTGTGCTCCTTATGCAGAGCCATCTTAAAGCTTCCCCCAAAGAACCATAAACAATAAAAGTAGAATACAGACATAACTGGCCCAATCTTTGAAATGGCACAGCATTGAAGCGTACACAAAGTGCTCAAATTTGGCATATCTTTTCTGCTTTGCTGTTAGTTTACGTTACCAATTCTTCCAGTGGTAAAAACTCTTCTGACGAGTGTTACTATACCATATGTCACTGTTTTTTTCAGAGCAAACATAGTTCCATCTTTCAACCACATCATAAATAGCTAAGCTTTCCAAAATGTTGGTGGCTTAAATTAATCTGGGGGTTGATCGTTCATATTCTGAGGACACTCAAATTGATGGTCTGATCTTGTGAAGCTTTGACTATTGATCAGGAATACCTGAATAAAATAAAACATACAACAGTGTATCTGTGTCGTTTAAAACCAAAACAACAAAGAAAGGCTGTTTAGACTACATCTCTAAGCGTGGCAGAAAGCATGAAAACAGATACTAAAAAGAAAATTAGTACAACAAAAACAGGTTTAAGTCCCTGTGCAACATTTCCTCACTCCGCCCCAAAATATAGAAACAGTCATCGTCACAAAGACCGTTTGTCACTTGTCCAACTCCACAATCCCCATATCACATCATTCATCAGGGAGATGTGGGGAAATTTTCAGTCAGTCTTTAGTACAGTCACATCTTGCCAAACTCCTTAGTTTCCCACCTTATAATCTTTTCAAGTGCAAATGCAATAAGCCAGCAGAAGTTGCTCTTATTAGTTTCATTCAATAATTTACAAAAAACAAAAAAACAGGTCAGAGGATGGAAGCAGGACTATGTAGTCTTAGTGCCGATCACCCGACCACATCAAGGTGAAACAGTGCTTCTCTCTGGCATCACACTTTGTACAGTAGTGCACTATTCTTCTACCATACTATGTAGTGCGCTTCCTCTCACCATTCCTTATCTCGGGTCTACTCGAGGTGACAGCATGCTCCAACCTAAGTTATGAACCCGGTCAATACTGTGTCGAGCACAGTCAAGCCTGGGTCAAACCTGGGCCAGTGCCAAGTCAATCTGGGGCTAACCTGCGTCAGACTGAGGTCACATCCCAATGAGAAATGGAAAAAGTCCCTCGTTCCTTTTGCGTATTAATGGCATATATTGAGGCAACAGTAGCTGTTTTCTTATCTGGATGCAGGTGTGTGGCTCTGTTATTGTTTTTCTATAATTCTCTGTATCCATTCTCTGTATTCATGCATGCAAGCTCTGTGTTAGTGCATGTTCTTGTTCATGTTTCTGGCGTCTCTATCTCTCCAAGACTGAATGTTCTATCATAAAAGGATGCTTAAGGGTTAAAAGCATTGTTACACTGCTTGGACCTTATTTTTTGAATACATTGCTGCAGATATTAAAGGCTAAGATCACAAGGTGGAAAAATGTGTACACCTGTCTGTGTGTGTGTCCATATCTGAGCAGACACAGGCATCACATTGACGATCGAATCTAATGTGTCATGGGCAAATATCCATACAAACAACTCCTTCATGTCTTTTAGATCATTGGTTGAATTGCGTAGAAAACCACTATCCTTATGCAGCAAGTTCAGTTCATCATCTCTATCATAAAAATCACATGCTCCCTTTTACAGAACATACATTTGTGTTGTTAATTCAGCAGGTTTGTTCTAATTCACTGGTGGTAAGACACTATACCTTTCTCTGAAATGTACATTATATATATATATATTTATATATACATCCAAAAGAAAGATGTGGTACCACTCAGAAACATGTATTTGTGAGTGATTACTTAAACGTGCCTCAAGGGCAATATGGGTGGGGTTTGAGCTGTTCCTTGCTGCACCACCATAACTTAAGCACTGATAATAAGCCTAGACCTTACTTGAACCCTAAACAAGGTAAGTGGAGAACTTATGATTAACCCAAACCTTGACCAAGACGTTTTGTTATCATTGATTTTCAAGTACATTTCAACCGTTGACAAAGCCATAAATTGAAAACCTGGAGTTTGTGCCAGACATATGAAATTACAGAAAATAATTAATTTATACAATAGTTTGACCCTAAAGTGGTCAAACACTGTGCCAAATGTGTTCCTTATTACACAGTTAAGTCTGTGACACAGAGTGATCCGTTTCTCCCAAGGTTACTTGGGTTATTTTCAGAGGCAGCTTTCCAAAAACATTGAATATCGTTTTACAATCCGTATCTATACAACACTCCACTGTATCTGCAAAGCAACTGTTGCTTTTGTAATGTACTGAAATGATGAGTCATTACAGCATTTCTTCTGCTATAACCCCGTTCTAACATTGCTGTGGGTGCAGAAATACTGAGCAAATACTGAGTACACTAAGAAAAGGGTGGAGCAGAAAGGGTTTATTTTCTAAATGTATTAATGCCATGCCTGTGTCTACTCGGCTTCTATTGAACTTTTGTGTGTGTGTGTGTGTGTGTGTGCATGCATGTGTAACAAAGTACTGTATTCTAGCGTAACCTTTTGTGCTGAAGAGTTCCCATTGAGGAAGCACAGAGAAGGAGAAAGACTGCTGGAGGAGAGATAGAGTAAGAGAGCAAGCAAAATAAAGTGTGGTGTTAAACAGATTTCACAATGTGAGAGGCATCACTGTCCATTCACCCTCAGACCGTCTCCAAAACATTCCCCTTCCTGCTCAGGCGGCGTGTCACCACGTCCGCCTGCCTCAGCTCCTGGGATCAAAGTTGACGCCCCCAGTGATCCATCCACACCCTCTAACCCTGCCTCCTCCTCATCTTCTTCCTGTTCCTCCTGGGCTACACCTTCACCTTCGACAGCCTCTGCTCCAGCCACCCCAGGGCCTGGACTGCCGTCAGCCAGCAGTGGGTGAGTCCTGAGTGGGTCCTTGCGATCTGGATACAACCTTTGCTCTACGGTCTTGAAGTCAGGCTCAAAGGGGAGGGCTACTCCTGGCTGGGGGGCACCCAATGCCAGGCCCAACCCCACGGCAGCCCCCATGCCCATTCCTGCACGGTACACTTCCATGCCATCAGGCAGCATAGACTTGATCTTGGGCAACCATCGCTTGCGGACACGCCTCGCATTTGTGCACATGTCTGCAGCAATGACATTCATTTCACTCTCCTTGAAGTTAGGGTTGAAATTCTGACAGTAGACTGTAATGAGAGAGAAGAAGAGCCCTCCATTTACACAAATTGTATCGTTTCAAAATGATATCACATATATTGGATAGTTTGTACAATAAACTCACGTTTGACAGCATTGAGAACCCTGCTGTCCAGGGGTTTCCTACTGGGGTCACTAGTAGAAGAACGGATACCTGTCCCACAGCTATTGGCTAAGGTGTTTCTGTAGAGACATAGTGTCAACACCAGGGGGCAGAGTCAACAACAGGCACATAGATAGACATGGGAACACATAACAACCGCATTGCACAACATGGCCACAGATGGGCTGTGAAAGTTGGTTTGAAACAACAGTGGTAGTGTCGGAGTCATTAACAGAACTCAAGCTGTAGGCCTTTTGGGAATAATAAAACCATCGTGAAATATCATGTCCAAAATATTTTGGCTATTTTATTTACTGCCTCTCCAGCTTAATTTTAGACAACTCTCCATACTCACCTGTCAAAGAATGTGGCTAGCAGACGACGGAGCAAGACTTTGTGTTTGATACCGGCACATAGATGACAATTCATCAGCTGGCCTCGAGTCATGAACACCTGTGTACCTGGTGTAGTACAACAAAAAGAGTATCCTCTGGGAAAATTGATCACGACCCATTTCTATAGTGTGTCACATCACTGAATACAAAATGTTCTTGCTCTACCGATGCCCCTTTCTCTCATTACTATTTAATCCCCTATTCTGAAACTAGATTAGAATTTTATGTTCAAGGACAACATGGCTGGAGTTAAACAAAGTGGAATTATAAATGTAAAATGTAAATAAAAGGAGAGGACTCTAAGGCAAAGGCTGTTAAAACAAAGCACATTATTGAATTACTGCCTTTTGCTTTCTTTTCAACACCATCACATTAATTAAATACTTTAAGTAGTCTAATCTCTTTCATTTCTACATTTTATCTCTGGTTTTTAAATCTCATTCAATTACATTCAATCTGATTGAATGTGACCCTGTCATAACTCATGTAAACTATATGTTTTTTATTTGGTGACTGACCACAACTCATGTGCATGTGTGACTGTGTGTGTGTGTACATGCGTGTGTGCATGTGTATCTGTGTGCATGCCTACCAGCCACCAGTTCCAGCTTCTCCCCGGGGTCTCCCTCAGTGTAGAGCTTAGGATGGCAGCGGTAGCCAATCTGGCTGATGAGGCTGGCAGGCAGTGCCACCAGGTCCCGGCGGATCAGCACACAGTTGCGGTTCTCCAGGGCCAAAGGCACCGCTGCCATTTCTGGCTTGTCCTGGACTGATGAAAGCAAGCAGGTGCGGAAAGGGTTAAGAAGGGCTCAGAAAACTAAGAGGGTTTTGTGTTACATAGAGATATGGGAACAGATATATGGGTATCCATCCATAATCCATCCATCCTGTACAGTATATACTGTACAAACAAAGCTACACTATCAGCCACCCCACCCCCTATTAAAAGAGAGGCTTCAAAAACAAACAGTAAAGGAGGATGGTGTAATCCCATGGTGTTTCATAAATGTTTTAAGAGCATTGCAGATGTATCCTAGATAAGTCATAATGCTGCATCAGCAACTTTTGGTGGGACAAGTTTGGAGTGGGACAGGTCTCAAGCTGGGTGTTAGGTTCTTACTCACAAAAATGTTCCCCCTGACCTCTAAGATGACTTGTGAGTGTACGCATCTGCACACATCGACACGCACACACACACACACAAAAACACACAAACGTGCGCACACAGAGGAAGTCGTGAACGGTTCTCAAATATCCCACAATGTCACCCTGGGGTGTTCTGACTGATTGCAGATAGAGTGAATTTCATAAATATCCGAAACTCTAGCATTTGACAAACCTGTCTGATGCCTTTGAGCTGCAGGATGTTAAATTCCTGCAGGACGTAAAGTGTGCGTGTATGTGTGTGCGAGTATTTTGTTTTTTGTGTGTGGGTGAGTGTGTGTGTGTATGTAAGCACAGGTTCTATGTGTGCATGCATGTATGTACTGTATGTGTGTGTATGTGTGAGGGCAGGTGTGCATAAGTGAGAAAGTGTGGTAGAAAGCCATGATAAAAAGCAGTACAGACCAGCTGTTGTAGCTGTGATAAGGAGTCTGTTGTTGGTCACGATGCACTCCAATCATAGCTCCATATAGCTATCTTTATGCTTTAGAACCCACACACACTGGAGGCACACCCTGCTTTAAAAAATGTTCAGGATACATGATTTATGATAGATTTAATAATGTAAGTGGAATGTAATCAACGTGGATTTGTTTCATGCACAGTACATAACAAGTCTGGACTAGGAGAAACTATGTTCCAAATACCTACATTTATGGTGGTGTATTTCTGCAAGTCATGCAGAGTGTGATTTTGAGATTCAGTCTATGGTCTGACATCAAATGAAGTTCCTCTGTCTGAGCCAAGGGCAAGGGAGAGAATATTGCTCACTAAGATATTACACGACTAGAAAGATGGAATGGATGCAGGATTGCCAGTAAGATTTCATGGTTGAAATTTGTCCATTTTGCCAATTTGTCATTCATACAACTCTGGTTCTAAACTAAATGCTAGAACAGTTAGTGTAATGGACATGACATAAAATATTCCAGAGTTTGTCATTAATATATAAGATGAGAATGTAATATTAGTGGAAAAAGAGATGAAAATTAAGATTGTTTAATGAGGAAAAACTGATGACAGAAGGTTAGTAAAGCATAATCATCAATGTAGCCAGCCAAGTATTCCATTGGTCCTTGAAATTGTTCACATAAGTACTGCAAAGCTTAACAAACACATGATAACTGAGTCAATATTGATAATACTCACTCCCATAGGGGTTAGCGGAGCGTCCATAGAGCTGACTGTAGGCGTCCTCTGTGATCCCGTCATACGGCTCCTCTTCAAACTCCTCATCCTCATTCTGGTAGGATGTGGGACTGTCAGTGGTGGGCAGGCTGGAGGCTCCAGGACTGGACCTCTCCGCTCCTGCACCTACTCCGCCAGCCCCCGGGAGGTGGTAAGGAGGCATCCCAGGGAAGATGGTGGTCCCTCCAGCCGTCGTGTAGAACAGTGAACTGGCCCTAGCCAGCCGACTCCCCAATTCTGCAAAAGAGGTCTTGTTTTGTGTCCCTGAGGATATTGCCAGGGGAGTTGGTTCAGCCCCTTCTAGTTTGATCTTGCGTTGTGGCATGACTAGTGATGGCGACCAGCCCGGGGTACCCAAAAGGGCAGCCGCTGCTAGGCCATTTCCATTATTACTAGGGCTCTGCGGCTCAGATCCCGTCTCCTCTAAAGACCCCGCCGTTTGCGAGTCACAGTGGGGTGAGTTTGCCTTAAACATCAGGTCCATGCCTCTCTCAACTATATGCTGAATTTGGAGGTAGCCGGCTGTGTACATGACTACCAGCTGTTCACTAGCTGCCATTGTTAGCTTCCCTGTATAGCAGAAGGTGAGGATCTGCTCAAAGCAGGCAGGTGTGACCGAGGAAGGCAGCTCAAATTGGGTCTTGGAGGAGCTGCTGAAGAGGTCACGGAAGTAGAGGCTGCTGGCAGCCAAGACTGCCCGGTGGGCTTTGAAGGCCTGGCCTGGACGACAGAGATAACAGGGAACAGAGAATGTCAATGATACTGTATGTACTTTAAGAGTCCAGTATAAATCACTTTTTCATCTTCCATTCCAGCAATTCAGGACATTTTTCTCTCACTCAGAAATGAGCAAACAATACTACTTACCTTCTATTGAAAGATCAGAGCATTTATTTGTAAACTGAAATTAAATGACCCCTTGACCCCTATGGAGTTCCTGTTAACCCACCTTTAACCAGGATGGATACATCACAGTAGTGTCCCAGAAGGCGCTGCTCGTTCAAGGAGCCCAGCACCGTAGCTCCGAAGTTGGGGATCTCCACATGGAGCAGCTGGGACATGTTGGATGTAGAGGAGGAGGACGATGGGTTTCAGATGTTTACTGCAGACACTGCCAGTGAGAAAGACATCTGTGAAGGGAGGTTATGTAGAAAGGGGGGAGATAAAGGGATAAATATGGAGAGCATACAAAATGCGTGAAAGATGAAGAGATGCCAGGAGAGGTGAGAAAGGAAGATTGAGAGAATCATAAAGAAAGCAGAGAGCAAGAATGAAAATAGAGTTGAAATGAGGTGAGAAAATGAATACAGCTGAGGGAGAAGTGAGAGGTGTGTGAAAGAAGAGAGATGGATATGCAGACATAGTGGGTGAGAGAGTAGAGGCGGGAGAGAGAGGAGGAGTAAAGCCAGTCCACAACAAAAAGATAGCTGTGCCTACTGCAAATGAGAACATTGTGAAATAACGTATGTTGTTTTAACACGACTTGAATTAAAAGAACTTTGGGCATATTGCTTGTTTTGAGCCTCGTAACACTTCAGTGCATCGACATCAACATCATCAAAGTGAGCCTTCAGAAAAGCTTTTTTTCAGTGATGAAAGAACAGTGAATTCTCATGTCCCTCATGTCCCATTTAAAGACACACCTTGATTTAGCTAACTATATACCTTTGATTGCATTTGACCTCTTTCTAAACTCCAGCTAGAAAGCAAAACAAACAGGACAACTAATTTCATACACACAATTTAATATAAACTTTGATAGCTCCCTTTACAAGTTTTCTTCCCTGAACCTTGTGTTCACCCAACGACCCACACACACACATACATACATGAACTTGCTAGTTTCATTATTGAGCAATGCTGCAGAACAGTTTCCAGGAATACAAACTGAATAAACGTCACTGCCTCTCTCACTCTCTCCCACTTCATACAGACAGGCATGAACACAGGCATACAA
This sequence comes from Acanthochaenus luetkenii, assembly GCA_900312575.1. Classification (NCBI taxonomy): domain Eukaryota; kingdom Metazoa; phylum Chordata; class Actinopteri; order Beryciformes; family Stephanoberycidae; genus Acanthochaenus; species Acanthochaenus luetkenii. The sequence continues at coordinate 14,591 of OMOT01027164.1, read as the reverse complement.
AAGTCAAAATGTGTGAACGCACATGTGCATAAACACATATATACACACACAGAGATAACACAAGCAGAGGGAAATACACGTGTATTCTGGCACAAGAGTACTCACCAGGAGAGACCAGCACACTCCTTTCCTCTGTTCATAGTCTCTTTCTAAATGCACACACACACATGCAAGCATGCACACGTGCAAATACACACAAATACGCTCACCCCAATCCCAGACAGTTCTGACCTGTACAAGCCAATCTTCTGGTCAGGACACACGTTGGAGCTTTACACACACACACACACCACCAGTCAGGACCAGGACAGAAGAAGTGGAAGGAGAACACTCCGTCTGGTCGTCTCTCTCTTCTAAAGTGTCACTCCCTCTGTCTCAAAGCCTCCACCGCTCTTCTCTATTGCTCTCTATCTCAAAAGATTCTCTCTACCATCTCCCTCTGTAAGTCTTCCTTTCTGTCTCTCTCTCTCTCCCTTTCCCAGCCTATCTTCTATCTCTATCCGCCAATGCCCCATTCTCTCTACTCACTGTCTGTTCTATCTCGCACTGTCTCAAAGCCTCCCTCTGCCTCCCTGTCATTATCTCTCTATTTCTCTCCCCTCTCTCTATTCTCCAAGGGTTGTATTCAACAAGTGCCGCTGCAGAGAGGGTGAGAGAGAGAGAGAATGGAGAGAGAAAGAGAGAGAGAATCAATGATGAAAGGAGTGGGAGGCTCAGTGTGTGTGTGCATGTGTGTGTGTGTGCGCACATGCGCGCGTGTCTGATCAATGCAGTATCTATACGTCGCAGGGAGAGGGAGGGAGAGAAAAACACAGGCTACAGTTACAGACAGAGACAGAGACTGGGCAGAGCAAGAGAGAACGAAAGGGGGGAGGGAGAGGAGAGCTGAGACAGAGAGAAAGTCATTTGAGGACAGTACGAGTAGAGAAAGACAATTAGGTTGAAACAACTTCTGCCACTTGCCCCTGGACATAGAAGTCTATATGGTCTAAAATAATAGGAGGACTGAATACGAGAAAAGCAAAGGGAGGTCATAACCACTAAATACAAGTATAGTTGATCAATTTTATGTCAAATACTGAAACTTCTGAAATCCCTGTTTGATGCAAGACAGTAGAGCATGACTCATGTCTTGGTAAAGCAAACCATTACTAAACTGGAAGCATTATTTTACTGGATGCAATAATTCTATAATCCTACCAATTGTAGCATTATACCTATTTTCATACCAGCCTTTGACAGACAAAAAATGTAATAGAGGTTTTAGATTTAGAGCATGTGTTGTGTATTTTCTCTGAATCATGCAAGTACCTCTCAGCCAACACCTACACACGTGGGGAGAAGCACCGTCTTCACCCAAGACTATGTTGAATTTCTACGTGAATCTATAAATTAATTACGTTTATTCCTCCAATGAGGTGTTTTTGCGTATTCGGGTGACATTGTCACTTTTGACTGGCACAGAGACGGCATCCCTAAATCATGTTGTGGGTACGGGGAAGAGGGGAGCCAGATGTCATTGGCTGTGACAGAAAGGCCCTGGGAAAGATAACAGACAACAGCTAACAGAGGATAACTTCCACAAAGGCATGCAAGGGAGGCTGTTAACGCGAAATCGCCGCGACAGACAGTCCCTCCCATCTTATCAGCTCACCAACACACAATCAGTAAAGAAAATGATCCACACACATTATGTTGTATTTTGCCGGAGAAAGTTGTGCTAAACTGACTGAACCTTTACTCGTCAGTCAAAGCGGCAGTATGAAAAGTAGGATATCACAAAAGGTAGAATACAGTCAGTCTGCAAAGCACACATACACACGCAGGAGAGCACACAGACAAAAGTGCAAATAAATGCAGACACAAATACGCAAACACACTAATGCACACAGACATACACACACTCCCCCTGTTCTTTCTCCACACACATGCAAACACAGTCAGGTTATCTCCCTGCATACGCTCAGCGACACACGTCCTGTTTGCTTGTCTGTCTGTCTGTGAGCCTGCCAGACAGTTTGTCCCTCAGTTCGTCAGACCAGTGTATCCTTAGGCCACCTCTTGCTTCTCCCTGCTCCCTTCATCTCTCCCTTTCTCTACCCTTCCCTCCCAGCTTACCACGTACCCAGTGTCTCTCTGCCAATTAATGCACACAGGGCTGCATTGCAGTGAGGCTGGCGCGTGCCACGGCAGCAGGCACAGTACAGAGTCTACAGACATGCATGTACGTGCCAGCCAGGCAGAAAGAGGGAGAGAAGGGGTAGGGAGGGGGGAAAGGGAGAGGGAGGGGGAGAGAAAGAGCAAAGGAGAGTGAACTGAGAATATGTTGAGTCAGGCAGACGGGAGGGTGGTATGCCACACTGCACATGCACACACACAGTCACATATTCCTGAAAATGTATGCACAAATGAACAAATACGCATATGCATGAACACTATACAGATAAGCGTCCACGCACATACACACACACACACACGTAACCTCCTCCACTAAATATAGACTTTGCACATCTCTGATAAAAAATATAAAGCATGAACTCCATCAACTTGTTTGCCCAATGAGTGATTATGTGTATGTATGTGTGTGTGTGTGTGTGTGTGTGTGCCCCTCTCCTGCGTGTCCTTGCCTCCAACTGTGTGTGTTTGGATTTCCACCTCAAAGTTTCCGGCATAACAAGGTGTGTTTTTATAATCATGGTTTTATATCTGGCTGTGACTTGTGACACTGTATGGCAAGTGTGTGTGTGTGTGTGTGTGTGAGATAGGATATCTGAATGCTGTTCTGATTGCTTCTGTCTGTCTTGTTGGAATGTGTTACATCCATTTCAATCAAGGATTCATACCTAGAGTCTGATTAACTGTAGCAGCAGGTCCAGGCATATTTGAATAATATAGAGCTATGAGACAATTCACCAGATGGCATATATACACGCACACACACTTATACTGTAGCTACATAGGAAATGGCAACAGAGTAACATCCAAATATAAAACCATAAAAGTGAGTTTTAGTGCATCACTTTATGGAATACTACAGTTCAATCTTTAACTCTGGTTGTTGTCAGACTGTTATTCAAGATGCATGTAGCAAAACATTGGAACTAAGGTAAAGATATATTACCGAGACAAACACTATGTTTAAAGTGGTAAAGTTGATTTATATCTAATTTACATTACGGCAATCCACAATATCAAACAGAATTGAAAGGACGTTTTGAAGTGAGCTGGATCTGAACAGATTCTTCCCTTACTTGCTCATGTTGCCTCAATACAATCCCAATATGAACAATCCCCTCTTTATAAATATTCAGATCCTGCAGTTGTTCTCATGTCTAAAGTGTACCAGAAAACAGATTCTATCCACGTTGAGACGGCAACGCTCCCTGGCAACAGTTCTACCAATCGGGACTGAGCGGTTGTCTGCCTTACTCTGTCTGAGTATCATTATGGGATGTTGAGAGAGAGAGAGAGAGAGAGAGAGAGAGGCGCTGCTTATCACTGCTTATAATGCAACATCATCCTCAGCGTATAAACCCCGCCGGGTGAAGTTGTCTGCACATTGTCAGGATCAAAATCATCTTTCTTTTTCTCCCTATGATTCACACAGTTACGTAACAAGTAGACAAATATGAAATTATTTGTTGTGGCCTGAATATTGTCTGGAAGCTTTCCACTTGTATTCACTCAATATGCACCAATAATGTAACTCCTGGGGTGACCATTAAAAGGAGAAACTCCAGGCTTCACTGATTGTACAATATTGTCTATGGTAAAGTGAAAATGACAATGATAGATTAATATACAAAGCCATGTGCCATATAGTGCTTCATTTGGCAGGCAGCAAAATGAGTCAGATGCTGTATTGTCCGCAGCTACTGTAATTAGCGTCCGCCTCCTAGTTCTCCTGAATTCAAACAGCCAAACTCGATTGTAATTAGTGAGAGTGCACACGCGCACATAAACACACTCGCACAAACACTAATGTACACATGTAAATACTCACACATCATATTTAAACTGCAAAGAAGTCATAATACATAATGTAGTAGTAGTGAATGTGCAGCAGCTCTGTGGAGAAAGACAGCATTGAAGCAATGTAACCACAACTGCCTCATATTGCACCTAAAACTCCAACATTTCATATTGATCGGAGACCAACAAATACAAAGTTGTGACAGCCAACTCCTGTAGCAGTGGGCTACCTGTCGGCATTTCTCATAGTCGTGGTGATGTGTGTGTGTGTGTGTGTGTGTGTGTGTGTGTGTGTGTGTGTGTGTGTGTGTGTGTGTGAGGGTGAGCGGGGGGATGTTCTCCCCTCACCCCTCACTGCCAATTTGCCCCTCTCCAGAGGCTGTAACTGCAGCTCAAATTAATTCCTTGTCTAAACCCATCTGATGCCCATCTGAGGATGCCGCCCTCAGTGACACAATTGGTCACTTAAAAACACCTGCTCCTCCTGCTGTGTGCGTGTGTGTGTCTGTATACATTCACCCAATCAGAAGGCAAATCGGCAATATTAGGGGCATTGCTCCACCTTAAACTGTCATTTCAGGCTGTTAAAGAATTGATGTTGCTGTCCAATATGTCAAAGCTCTTATGCAGAATGACTGACAGTTAAGTGATTCATCATAATGACAGACTGCTGTGTGGGGAATTGTATGTTCACCAACAAGAGGGTTTCATGAGTTTATGCGGCTCTTTAAAACGCTATGCATGAACATGAAGGTCAGATTTAAGTAGAAAAACAGAGCTTTTATGCTGTGACTGGCTGCCAAGCGTGACGATTACACATAATGACATGTGTTTTGCCATTTTTCAAAACGTTTTAAAAAGGTAAAGCCGATGTCGTCGACTGTGTTCGAGAAAAAAGTATCGCCACAGATCCGTCTCATCCATCGTACTACCTCGTAAATCTCCTCCCGTCAGGTAGAAGACACAGAAGCATTAAGTGTAGAACATCTCCCTTCAGGGACGGCACCTTCCTCGAAGCCATCAGGCATCGGAACTTGCACTGACGTGCTCTAAATGCACTTACGTAGCATTTTAACACTATATTTAACACTACATGCTGGGATACCGCACTGTTGTTGGGTTGTTGTGCTGTAAATGCTGACTGCTGTGTGTATAATGTGTGTCGTTATCGCATTGTTTGTGTAAGAGACTGAACCAAGACAAATTCCTATCAACTATGTTGACATGGCAATCAATTATTACATCTTGAATCTTGAATACAGTTCACGCCCCCCTGCACAAAACACATTCCCGCGGCTATGACTGCAATGATGAGCTGAACAAGGTGATTAAAGGAGGGCGGCGGTGTAGGGCGAGGCGGGTGTACCTTTGATGTCGGTTTGTGCCGTCAGGCCGCAAGTAGACCGAGGACGGGCGTAGCTCCGTTAGAGTCCACTCGTTTGTTCAATCCGCCCGAGGAGATCTGTGGACAAAAAACAAGGACGTGGAAAGTAAGTATTCAGCCCACCAGCTGAGTGCATCGTTGATATAGGGATTTTGACACACGTACAACCGCAATAGGTTCACTGCTGTACTCTGGAGGGTTTACAAGCAGGGGTTAAAGTGGGCAGGTACGGTCATTTCAAATGCAACGTTTCAAACAGAGCTCAACAAATATCACCAAACATAACAAGCTGTTTAATGTGAAATATCACCATCTGTCTTGCTAGCTGGCACTTACTTGCATCACTTAGTTCTAGCTGGACTCTAGCTAGAAGTGTTAGCAAGCTAGTGCTAGTGACATTGCGCTCAGAAGCGGAGCTTGGACAGCATGGGGGAGGGGCAGGCACGGAGGGGAGAAACGGGAAGATTCCCGGTGGACCAGGCAGCTTCTGGGGTTTAGTTAGGCTGCTGCCTTTATTCAACATGAACCGTCTGTCCCAGTTAGAAAGTACATTAGCAAGGTTAATGTATGGTAATGACTACTCTCAAAGATGGTTAAAGATGGAGGAAAGAGAGGATAGAAGAGGAAGATGACAGATTATTTTCAGTGGTAAGGAGTCAGGACTGCTCAGCTGCTGCATAAGTGATGTCATTCGTTTTAGATTTTGTTTGACAGTGGACATGATGACGTGTTGTTGAAGGTATCTGGTTAATTCATATTGTGAAATGTCTTTAACAATAACTTCAATTGTGATCATTTTTATGTTATTCGAAGGCTGTGTGAGAATACTGGGCAGTTTAAGTGCAGGCTATGGATATGGATAAAATCAAATATTACAATATTTCTGACAAAATACCTCGATATCACTATTGAATTTGTCATAGTCATTATAATAGTTATCCCTAGGGACTATTGGTACTTTCACAAAATATTCACACAATAAGGTTTATGATACATAATCATCAGTAATGTGGATGTAATGACTAAGTGGGTAAAGGCAAATAATAGAACAATAAGAACAGTGTGGTAAGTTCAGAAAATTACATCACTTTACAGTAATGCAGCCTTTAAAACCAGGAAAAGACAACACTTATGCCATATCATGATATTACCATATCCAAAATGTAAGACGATATCTAGTCTCATATCAAGATATTGCTGATGATGCTCTTTAGTATCACTTGCCAAATTCCACTTTTATACTATGGCTAGGGGTTGGAAAGCAGCCATGATAGTATGATAGCCCATGTAACATCTGTTGATATATTGTAGAGAGCCGCAGCACGGCCCAGAGCGTTCCCAAACGCCTTGGGAGATATAATCCCTCCACCTAGTCCCCGGTCTGCCCCGTGGTCTCCTCCCAGCTGGACGTGCCTGGGAAACCTCCCTAGGGAGGCGACCAGGTGGCGTCCTTACACCTCAACTGGCTCCTTTTGACACAAAGGAGCAGCGGCTCTACTCCGAGTCCCTCACGGATGACTGAGCTTCTCACCTGATCCCTAAGGGAGATGCCAGCCACCCTCCTGAGAAAACCAATTTTGGCCGATTGTATCTCGATCTCATTCTTCATGGCCAGAGGTGAGAGTAGGAACGAAGATTGACCGGCAGATCGAGAGCTTTGCCTTCTGGCTCAGCTCTCTTTTCGTCACAAAGGTGAGGTAAAGCGAGCGCAATACCGCTCCCGCTGCTCCGATTCTCCGGCCCATCTCACGCTCCATTGTCCTCTCACTCGCGAAAAAGACCTAGAGATACTTGAACTCTTTCACTTGGGGTAAGGACTCATTCCCTACTCGGAGTAGACAATCCACCTGGATACCTGGAGCAGTAAATATCTATGGTTGACTTGTCATGAACTCAAACAGGGGTATATGCATGCCAAAGATCAGAAATGGGAAATTTAGCTTTAAGCAAAGTATCACCAAAATGCTGCTCTGACTCCAGGCTAAATATGCATCAGAGTAGCAAAGTAACGCAATGTTTCATTAACTATGATCAGAGGAGATCCGAGGTGAAAAACAATCTATACGACGTCAGCTTTCCTCTCCAACTTCTAGCTGGCTGTGGGATTAGAATATCTCTCCCTCTCCAGGGATTCCTGGGTGCGCTCACTTCAAGAACAGATAGGCTTTGAGCACCTTGGATTTCTGCTACGAACATCAAAGGTGAAGCTAAGCCCGGCTGCATCAGTCATCACCTCTTCTCTCTCCAGTTCTGGACGAGCACCTCACACGGCTCCTGAATGGAGATGATCTCAACACACACAATCACAGCTCAAAGTAGCTCTAAACCAACACACCTTTTACACTACTTAACGTGATGCAATGCTTTTATAAGTCACAATCTCCACTGGTTTGGCAAGCAGACCAACAGTACAACAAGCTGGTTTGGGAACGGGAAGGTTCCGTTCAGGGAAAATCTAGACAAGGGGAAAGTGAATGAGCAAAGCTCCTCCCTCATCTACTGTCAAGGTGCTTTTGAGCAAGGCACTTAACCCCTAGCTTCTTCTGTGGAGCTGCTCAGAGGTCAATGGTAGAAAACCGTGGTTGCACAGGGCAGCTCCGAAGTGTGAACGTGGGTAACTGTATGCATGCAAAGCTGGGCGTGGCTGTAAAAGCATGCCAGCATGTTTAACAAAGTACTTCCCTGGAGAAATTAAGATATAAAAAACAACAACACCTAAATCAAATCAAATGTATTTACACAGCACCCTGTCAGGTGCACTTTCTCTTCTGCTCTGCATTATGCAGACAATGGCATATTCTATCACAACTGACTGACTGGCTGAAGGGTGGACTCTCTGGGGAATGCTACACTGATCAAGGCCTTTCCTCAGCTGTCAGTGCGTCCCTGCACACTTAACGTTACTTAGGAGAAAATGCAGACATGTACAAATGACCAAGTGGGAGCACACACTGCCCTGTGTGTGTGTGTGTGTGTGTGTGCGTGCATGCGTGAGATTTATGTGCTCAGGTGTCTTCTGTATGCAGTGTGCAACCTTTGACTAATAACTATGTGCTTGAAATACCAAAGGTGCATATGAATATTCAAATGCAAATGGCAGCATTAATTATTCAAGACTACATATGGGTTAATACTACAATGAAAATGTATATCAGGCGGGTCAATAAGCTGCTAATATCTAATGACTAGACTATTTTTAAATATTATTTGATGGCATTTCTTCATCCTATTGTGTGCAAGAAACAACAAAGCCAAAGTAAGTGCTGTGGACTTGATTTAATTCTACTTGCTCTGACTTGGCAGAACAGGCTGAAGGAGTCTGTTAAAAAATACTTTAGGCAAATGCTCTACAACTCTATATAACTAGGTTGGACAGTTCCTTACTTGTATGCTGGACACTTCTCCACTTGATATTTCAAATAAAGGTAGAGGACGGGGTATCCTTGTGGCTCAGGTGCTAACATTTGGGGTTTGGATATGGTTGATGTTGCATGCCATCCCTTCTCTCTCTTCTATAAAATAATCTTTAAAAAGGTGCTCAAGGTTCATGCACTTGTTACATTTTTTACGCTGATAGTGGTTGAATAACATGACTGTAAATGAGGCCTAATCACTTTATAAATGAAAATTAATCTTCTCAACAACAAATATCACAATGTGAAAAATAGCATTGTAGATGGTCATAGATAGTCATGTGTATAAGGAATTATATTTTTCCAACGTTTTCCATACTTTTTTGTAAACGTTTCAAGAGCTGGGAATGATCAACTTCATTTTCCACACTTCTCAATACTTTCCAGACCTGCACAGGAACCCTGAGTGCCTTTATTTAAGCCTCATCACAGCACTCAATCCCCCTGCATCAAGCAGGTCCCAAGAGAGATGACACTGATGATCCCTTGATCTTGGGAGATATTGCAGACGGTTTGGCGAACTCCAAAAGAGCAACTACACAACCTTGTGTTTCCAAGTAATCTTTTGGCTGACAGCAGAGGCTAGACACAGTGTACTGCAAACGCACCTCCTTCAGTGTACAGGGGGTGTTTGCAGAGAGGAGCAGCTAATTGAATATTCCAAGAGAAAATTACAGTCCATCATCATTAGTCTGGACAAACAGGCAAACCTGCATCAGAAAGAAACTGATAAATGTTTTAGAGCTCCGTGAATTCATCCAAGAGGGCTGACCTTGGCTAATGCTCCTTCGATTCAAGGCAGGAAAAAATATTATTTTGTGGCCCCATCAGAACTCACTGCCTCTCAACAAGATAATAAAGAAAAAGTTCCCTGGCAAAGAGAGAAAGATTTGCTGCAAAAACTAAATAACAGCTGAGAACTTCGAAGGGGTAGCGGGAAAGAGAAATGGATGCGGTTGTTTGTTCTTTGGCCAGGAAGACAGTATCAGTGGACTGTCCGACCTTAGAGGATCCACAGTCTTGGGTTTTCATTCAGGGATGGGTAGGTTATATTCAAAGTGTAAATCATCACAGATTCACTATAGTTTACCTTGTGATCAGTAATGTAATCCACAAGCCATAGCCTCTAATGTCGAATCAGTGTTGCAAACCCAACCAATGATTAATCATTTGCGAATCAAGCGTAACGAGAAAACACAAGAAGACAACAATAGGCAATCTCGCATCAGTTCATTTACCAACACTGTACGGCGCCACTGTGAGCTCACTAGAGCGGAGCAGATTAACCAGCTAATCGCTTCGTGGAAGGAAAGGGTTTTCCAAAGCGTAAGTAAACAATATTATTTGTTTTTGATGACAATTGCATTGGGAATTGATGAACAATTGCCAGTTTGACCGTAAAATGTGAAGTTTGGCTGCATATTTGCTGTGAGGCTGACATGAGTTGTTGAGCTCGGGCTATTCTATGCTTGGTAGAGTCTAGTTTCAAATTATATTTGACATGGCGGCATGGAGTAAGCGGATAATTTTTCCAGCTGCGTTGTAATGCTACTGTCCCTTGCATTTTGAGGGCTTTTATTTTGGAACACAAATATTCCCTGTCTTTTAGAAACCTTTTTTTTTTTTTAAAGGACACCACAGACTTTTCAAAATGTTTCGTTGTCAATAATTTAGAGTACCAATTTCCTGGACCCAGAATCGGGAGTACTTGTTACTGATTTAATGAGGAAATCAGGTCAAATGCACATCCCTAGTATGTGTGTATGTGTGAGCGTGTCATGTGAGTGTTTCAATAGTGAATGTAAGAGTGTTTTAGTAGTATACCTGAGAGCGTCTCAATAGTGAGTGTGAGAGTGTCTCAATATATAAGTCCTACACGGCCCCTCATAGTTTCATACTGAAGTGAGATATCCACACTTCTTGAAAAAGTTGCCACCTTTTCTTACAAAATGATTAATAGCACAACAAATCTAAACAAACGATGCCACAGTTTGATGGATATAGGTAATGTAAGCCCGTTGTTGGCAATGGACATGGAGTATAGATTTTTGTAATAGAGCTCTTCAGTTGCAGTATATTGTGTGTGTGTTAGTGTGTGTGTATGTGTGTGTGTGCAGGTCCGCCCCAGGGAGCCTGATTGTGAATTCAACCCCATCACCCTGAACATCGTCTAAAACATATGGAGAACAGAAGTTGGCGAGGAGGAATTCCTTTACGCACTGCCGCTTTGAATAAAAGATCTGCGCAGGGATTTGCGCATGACGGGGCAGCTTAAACCCTGCACTCGTCAATTATGTAACGTGTACCGCTGCAGCCTGGCAAAGCACTCGGCTCATCTGAGGTATCAGAGAGTGAGAAGCGGGGTGAGAGAGGGTCGGGGAGACAGGGGATGGAGGGGTCTTTGCCATAGCTGTGACGAGGTGAAACATTGTTCTGGAACATTATCAGCCGCCTCTATTTGCAGCGGTGGTGAAGAGAAGCACCAAAGGTCTGTCACACACTTACACCATGTAGATGTAGTGGTCAATAAAAAGGTGTGTAAACTATGACCTCCAGTCGGTCGTCATCATAAGGTGAATAACCAAAAAACAACTACACTTTCAGAAAAGCATTAATTTATGCTTGTTTCCCTTTAAAGACCCAGATTGATGTGACTTACTATGATGTATACAAATAATTTAGGTCATTAAGATTTATGTGAGCCAAAAAAAGTTGGGTACAAGCTATTCTGCAAATAAAAAGGAGGGCAAATTGAGTTTAGGTGGGTTTTTACCCTCCGCTACATCCCCGCTCACAACAGTGAGTCAAAGGAGACGCGACCCACTTTGCCTGTGACTCTCGTTTGTAGCTGTGGACCACAGTTCATTACACAACAACAAACACTTTGTTTATGCCGATTACCATGGAATTAAGAAGGACATATTGTTAGTGGTAGCGAGCGGATTAAAAACTCGGGGGGGGAAGACGACGGATTAATTGTCGGCAATCTTAAGTCTAATTGCAGCCAACTGGTGAAAGCGATGCAACGTGAAGTGAGGCGTGATGCTGCAGAGTTTGGCTGCGGAGCGTGTGGCGTGTGGAGCTTCACACCGAAGGTCACGATGAGCTTGTCGAAGAGCCGACGATGACGTCTCCTGTCATCGAGTAATCAGCCAGCCGCGCTAATTGACTTCTGGTAATTATATCTCAAAGTATAACTTGAGGAACAGGAGGCTCCCCACATCCAACTACAGAAACCTCTGGACCGAGAAAGCAATTACTAATCACGCTAACAGTGACTGAGTGTCGGTTTGGGCCTTGACACAACTGCACTGACGCCCGGGGCAGGAAAGGAATTCAGCCAAATGTAATTGGCCACCACCACGGTTACGGTTAAAAATAGGAGCTATTTTTAGAAAGGCGGGGAAGGCCTCGTTTCCTGAACTGGGCACTGAAAGGCAGCTGAACTGGAGTGAAACTGGCCACTGGAGACTATAAGAACATACCAAAGTAACAGCACCTCACAAGGGGCTGTGTCTCTTTTCTAGTCACATATGATTATACCACTAACCCAGAGCCTCTTTTCATTCCTGCAGACAGAAAACTTGCTCATGAGATTTCCAGACATAAGTCGGCACAGTCTCGGGTTCAATTATTTGACTTCCGCACATTTCCATTTTCAGGGGGAATAATTCTAGTTCAAAAGAAAATGGGGTTTTGGAGGGGCTATAATATAATCCATTTGACGTCATTTTCATATAGCCGGGCGCACAGTTACCACATGCCGTGCGGTTGCCTTGCTTATATACGAAGACCTGCTGAAATAGAGTTCTTTGAGCAGAACCCGTGGGATGGTGGAAATTTACACAGAGCCAGCAGATGAAAGCTGCGAGGCCACGCAAAATCACCGGTACAATTGTGGCAGATGCGCGCTGCTCCGATAGCTTAAAGAAACAATTCTTAACATTCCTGGTTACAAATGGACCCTCCTTGTGGCTGAAGGCAGGATGAGATATCCTTTATAAAGTATACTCCTTTACCTTGTAGCCTCCAATAAGAGAAATGGAGGAAGTTGGGCTCTCTGAGAGTTTGGAGGGAGGGTTGAGGAGAGAGAGAGAGAGAGCAGGATTGATTGGAAGGGTAAAAGACACTGTGTCTGAACCATCACTCTTGCAGGACTGGGAGCCTGGATCCATCACTTCTCACTCTTCAACACAGTCCTGCCGGCTCTGCTCTGCTACTTTAGAGTGATGTAAGCCCCAAACTTCTCAGACCAAAACCCGACAACACCTCCTTCTCTGCTTTGAGTGTGTGTTCGCGGAGTCAAACCTAAAATCTAACTGCTATTCAGCTGGATCTAAATGTCACTGCTGTCAAACAGAGGCGACGTGCGTTTTTCAAGAATAGAGAATGCTTTATATATATTTTCGAAAACTGTACTGCAGGTTTTTCACAAGTTTCAAGGGCTTAAGAGTCACAACTCACTGCACACACACATGGCCATGTAAACTCCCAGTTCACAGAAAAAGAAAACCAACATTAGCGATATGGACAGTATTGCAATTGTACCTTACCTTAGATACTTTCCACTTCATTGAACAGATCCCACAGTCTATGCCAGCTTCGCACTGCAAATGCAGCCTGGAGTTTTATAGCTATAATTTAACATCAAATGTCAGGGCTTTGTACATTGGCCTCACCAGAGAGACAATCAAATCCTTGTTTACCCAATGGAATCATTAACTATTCTGGAAAACAACACTATTTTCTTTTTAAGAGCTTCTACCGGCCGTTTTGTTTACAAAAGAGCTAGTGCAGATAGTGTTTACCGGAGTCATAGTGATGAATCCCAAAAAACACCCTTTGTAAAGATTTGCATCCTTCCTTTGTTGTGTTCTCTGGCTATTGTGTGCAGCTCCATCAGGCCTGATGGAAAACTGGCTGCTGTGCGATGGGCGTCATGTGACATACATGCATCAGCGCTGACAAACAACCGACTGTGAAAGAGAGGAGAGATCGAGAGGCGAAGAAGAATCAGTCAGCATGAGAGAGGCGGCCTCTGTTTGGCAGACAGGTGTGATTTCTGCAGCCAACACCCACTGACATTGATAGGACAGACATGGAATTGTCTTGAGTGCTCCAAACAAACGTCAGTTAGAATGCACGGCACAAATTCATCTTACATGTAACAAATGTCAACAAAAAGGGAAAACTCATAGCTTTATACCAGCAGTTCTCAACCATCATGTCATACCAGCCAAACACTACAGCAGGTGATTCACGTTCTTCCCGTCGGGTTGAAGGTGTGCAAATTGGTGAAATGAGCTGCTGTAGTGATTGGTTGGGAAGAAAACCTGCAGACTCTCTGGCCTTGATGGCACATGGTTGAGAACCACCACATTATGCTCTCCCCTACCTCAACAACTACTGTCAAGCAATCCCTTGAGCAAGGCACTTAACCTCCAACTGCTGCAGTGGAGCTGCTCAGAGGCCAGCAGTCAGAGAGTAGTGTGTAACTGTATGAATGCGAAGCAAGGTGTTGCAGGAAAAAAGCATGCATGTTCTGCATAGCCCTTTCCTTAGTTAAATACAGGCGGGAAACACATTACCAAAATAAAAGACCTCTCCAGTGAGAATTAAAAACCCATAGACGATTTTCTCCCTCTAATTTTGCGAGGTAATGTCCTTTTAATCTGTGCAAAGCCCAGAAGAATCTCTCAGCACTGTCTGGGTGATTAAACTCCTCAGAGATGAGCAGAGGTGGACCTCTATAAGGTGGACAGCTGAGAGCACTGAAAATATACTGTGTAACATACACACATAAACACAAGCTATCAGGTGTG
>OMOT01027161.1:0-16684 GCA_900312575.1 Acanthochaenus luetkenii | reverse complement strand
GCATGTCATACCGTTGGCGGAGGCAGCCATGCAAGGTACCAACCTGCTCAACGGGAGCAATTCGGGATAGAGGTGTCTTGCTCAAGGACACTACGACAGATTTTTCCCGGGAGGAGCTGAACTCGAACCGCCGACCTTGCAGTTGCGGGGTGGGAACTTTACCTCCTGAGCTACTGCTGCCCCCATACAAGTATACATTGCATACATCATATACATAGTACATCACACCATGCACCACACTACACACAAACACATATATTTGCATGTTTTTGACTGTGGGAGGAAAGCGGAGCACCCGGAGGAAACCCACGCGAACACGGGGAGAACATGCAAACTCCACACAGAAAGGGCCAGGTGAGATTTGAACCCAGAACCTTCTCGCTGTGAGGCGACAGTGCTAACCACTAGTGAAAGTATTTAACCCCTTTGACTTTTTCTGCATTTTGTGGCGTTTCAGCCTGAATTAAAATAAATTAAATTAGGACTTTTCTACACAAAATTACCCATAATGTCAAAGAGGATTGGTAACTGGGTAACAAGCAAGAGCTGTCCAGGTATAGTAATGAGGTAGTCACTAGCTGTGGCTTGAAGACCAATGTACTTGGAACTACACATATCACAAAAGTAAGAATTAACCTGACTTCTGATGTGTACAACCTCATTGCCAATCAGTAGCACCATCAGTAAAATACTATAGTTGTATTTCCTCATTGGCTGAGAGTGGAAAACCTAGTGAGTACCAACAGGGGACCACGTGGGGTGTGCAATGAATTGTCCAAGAGCATGTTGAAGTCCTGTTGTAGGGTGATTTTTGCTTTTAAGGCAACTTTCCTGCAGAGCAGTTCTCTGGACCCATTCCCCAGAGTGTTTGCAAGAATTCTACGAGATTTGTATACCATTCCTGATTTGGGATACTTAAGAATTTCACTAATATTGTCTAATGAAATAGCCAAAGAATGAATGCATTATCAAATACCTGAAAAGGGAACGTTACCAGCTGCAGCTTATTATCAGCCAATATCTGCCTCAAATTTGGCTCAATGTTGGCGGTGGCCTATCTACAGCAAGCTGCAAAGTTCCCAGCTACTTTGTGATAATAGGAGCAATATATTTACCTGATGTTAGCCTCAAAAACTTGCACGGTTGAGTCCTTGTCAAAGGAT
This sequence comes from Acanthochaenus luetkenii, assembly GCA_900312575.1. NCBI lineage: Eukaryota > Metazoa > Chordata > Actinopteri > Beryciformes > Stephanoberycidae > Acanthochaenus > Acanthochaenus luetkenii. Next base: position 15,521 of record OMOT01027161.1, on the reverse strand, counting down.
ACGGTATCTATGACCAGCTTGACAGCTTTGTGGAATTCGGTGACATTGCCGAGCACCTGGAGAGACATAACAGAATATCAAGGAATATCAACAAGCCTATTTGTTCTCATCATTATGGCTTTAGGTTACTTTTGTCAAATTATTATTATATATTACAGACTATTACTAATGTAGAGGCTCTGTTCGAGAATTTGAGCCATCAAGTCCAAACGTTTTTTTAATAAATTGTCCAGTCCAATGAATACATGTAAAAGATTTAACATGCAGAATGTTTCAGAATCTACCTTACCACACACACAATTCTCGTGTTTATCAACCATGCCACTGAATGAAGTGCAACACAAAGCTTTTTGGATAACAGATGATGTAAAGATCATGTCAAAACCTCACATTTTCTGCGTCACAAAATCATTGTAATAACGGATTAGGCTGCTCACCAATATCATATTCATAGTGAATATGTGCCAACACTGTGATTCTACTTTTATAAGCACAGCCTTCTTGTTCCCAACTTTGTCTCTACCAGAGCTACAGTATAAAAAGAAAAACCACAGTTTCGGGGGAATGTAGCAACACTAGGGTTTCACCACAAAACTCCTGATACAATATTATCACTACGCTTGGGCCACAGAGTATGAAAAGAATGTGTTTCTTAATGTGTTGCATTGTAATTCAATACTGTATATGTATTTACTATACAGGTTGTCTTTAATTTGTCTGCATTAAAAAGCTGAGACAATATCCCTGGAGAGAACAAATTGTTATAATCAAGTATAATTATGGTTAAAAAGCCTGGAATCAATCACACATCGAAATTCAAGAACTATCAGGATCTCATGTCTCTTTCAAGGGCCAACATCTTCCCGATTTCAAGATCATTTGTTTATTAAATAATCCAAAACTGAATAAATACAGTGGCTTCGGACTTTACTGTGTTATAGACTTAATTTAAAATGGATTTAATTTATTTTACCCATCTGAACACATAATGACTTGTGTTCAAATGATCTAACTTGCTCATTACTCATGTTTATTTTTCCAGTCTTGTTGGCTCATCTTTACCAAGGGTACAAATCATTCTGGAGGATATTGTTTAAGATAAAAGACAGAGCCTCAGTGTAAAACGGCTTACCAGTAAGGTGTCTAAGGTGTCAATGAGTGTCAGGGAGTAGTTCCCCAAGACATCGTTTATGTTGATGTTTGACCTGTAATGACAACAGTGAAACAGGTGGGTGACTCAGCCATGCAGCAGAAATAAATAACAGAATGAACAGAGAGCACAGACATATTTTTAACTGCAACAGCAATGTGGGATTAGACTGTCCAGTGTTTTGATGTGAGAGTAAAAGCTTATCTAGACTACAAGAGGGTGGAAAAAAAGGACGGAAACACCACATGAAAAATACTTTCACTTTGAAGCAAATACATCGCAGTTACATCATATTACGCTGAATGCCAAGTAGCTGTGTCAGTTTTAGAACAGGTCTGACAATTACCACTTTATGAGCTTTTTGAGTAACATGAGGCATCTAACAGAGACATTCTAGAGGTCAAAGTGCACCCTACAGTACCAACACGGTTCCATCATGTCTCCATATTCCAAAATGCTAATACCCCTATTCATACTACTTAACAAATTTAAGAGTGGTTTCATGTACACCTGCCATGGTCTCTCCACTCACCAGATCCAAACATGATTGAACCCATAGGGAGGTTCTGTGCAAAGTGGATGTCCACCTCCCTCATCCCTCTAAGAACTGGAAGTTTTCCTCCTCGGAAAAACGGTCCAATATCCCACTGCAATCAGTTCAGGGCTGGTATGACAGCATTCCAATGAGGTTCCAAAGGTGGCCCTTCTCCTTACTAGGTATATCTACTTCACATTAATAGACTGTTGGATGTTACGTATTTTGTCCACCCGCTGTATGTCTTGAGTGAGGACAGTAATATTTGAACTGAAGAGGAACAGACTTGAAGGAATGCTGCTGGATTACATTGCCGACTCAAACAATACCAGTTGTCAAAGTATCCTATGTCAAAGACCCACCAACACACACATTAACCCACCCCCACCCGAGAGGAGTTTAGTTGTTGGATATGATGGGTGACAGGGCGTTTGCCATCAGGGCACCTCGGCTTTAGGATAACCTGCCCGAGGAGGTTAGCAGAATCAGTTTCAACTTTTAAAATCACTTCTTAACACGTATCGTTATAGACTTGCTTTTATGTGACATTACTTTTATAGATTTGTTCTGGCGTTATGAACTTTATTTACCCTATCTTGTCCTCTGTGTTCTTTTATCCCGTGGTGCTTTTGTTTTGTTTTAATCTCCTTTATTAAAGATGTTACGTACTTTGTAAACTGTTTTTTGAAAAGTGCCGTACAAATAAAGTGTATTCTTGTTATTCTTCTTCTCAACAATAGTCTACCCTGCCAGTGGAAAGATGAAACCTCCCCCACTGTCTGTCTTAGCTTCGAATGAAACGACGGTGAAGGTGAAAGTGAAATTGAACTACCCCTCATTTTGATGGGGACCCCCTGGACCCCCTCGAGGCCCCCCCTGGACCACAGTTTGGGAGCTACCGTGTCTGAACCATAACCGATTCACCACTGAGCCGCAGGAACAGCCTAAGCTAGCTCATTTGTTTACAAGTTACTCATGACAGGTATGCAAATAGTACTAGCTGCAGACGACCGTTCAGAGGTCAGGCCAGTACGACCAGTAGTGTGTATTGCACAGCGGGTGGCCGTCGGGTATCGTGTGAGCGGCGGTGAATGACTCACGGGTTGAGGACGTCTGGTCCCCTCCCTTCGCAGTCAATGGGGTTCAGCTCGTCGTCGGGAAACGCATATTTCATGTAGTTGTCATATCCAAAATAGAACATTTCCTTGGCCATGGCCTTCATTTTGGCTTTGAGCGCGTCCGGGAAGGAGCCGTATCTCCTGATGTATTCGTCCTTGTTGCCGTCGAAGAGGCTCAGGTAGGACCCCTGGGGCGACTCCTCTCCGACCTCTGGGCAGGCGGTCCGCGGCTCCTCGTGTGCCCGGTCGTGTGCCCGCCCAGACCACCAAGTGCTCTTTGAGGCGGTCTCTTTTCCTTCGCCGAATAACGCCAAGTCTACTTTGTGCAAATTGAAATTGAGATGGAAGTTGAACCCCAAGCTGACGTTAGGTCCCAGTCCAAAAGCGACCCACAGGAAACAGCTCAGAGAGAGCCTTAGTACGACCAGACCAACTACTATCGACCGCCATTGCATCTTTGCCTCGGTTCGGTCTTAAAACGCATCATTTAGTCAAACAGACCTTCGAGGAGCACGACGTCTGCTATTCGCCAGGTCAAGTCACGAAGAGCGGAGGCTACATCTGGGACTGACTGATACTGCTTCACACACTTCCTGTCAACAAACCAGCCCCTCCCACACTTTGAGGTGCGATTGGTTCTTCGGTCGTGTCGTCATTGAAGAGAGGCCGGGCTCATTCGGCGATTGGCTACAAAGGCTATCAGTCATGCGATTACGTTTGATTTGCTCATCGTGGCAGTCTTGAGCAATTGAACGTCTACGCCAATAGAAAACGGCCACAAGCATGAAGCCGTTCACAAGTGCGGACCTTGAAGCCAAAACTCGGGATCCGCTTTGGACCGTCAGTGATCCCAACAAGTCGCAGTTCGAAAAGCTGCCCGGCAAACGGAAAGGTGAAGACAGTGGAGCGAATAGACCAGATGTTCTACTTTGCATAACTGAAAGTATTGGCTGATTGGTGTGTGGATCAAAGTATGAATACAAACAACAGTACAATGTCTAAATTAAAAAGCATGCCATTTTATTTCTTGAACATATCAGAGTGGTGTTTTTATTTTGACTGCTCAGGTAGGCAACCTTGCATGCTGCTTTGCTGCAGAGGTGAGACATATTGCACAAGGCACTTTAAATTCTGCCACACTCTCAGCTTAGCGGCAGCACAAAGGACATGATTCCACCCAGGCCGATTACAAACACAGGCCAATATGAACCACACAACCCACTACAGCTTTACCGTAAGTACATTCAAACTTTAAATATGATCATATATTCACACACACGCATCTCACATCAGTAAAAATCACACCAGCTTGATGTTTGTACATACCTGCTTAACTTTACTTACTTCAATGACTAAAATGATACAAATGTCTTTGAAAGAAAGCCTTTGATTTGGCAAAGGATGACTACCAACCAGTCAAACAGTTACAATCTCATAGTAGAGCACCTGCGTGTCCACATCAACCTTCCCCTGGTATTATATTTGACTGTGTGAAGAATATTTCTCATTATATAAGAGGCCTGTTTGACAGACTAAGCCATCCTTCCTGAGGGTGATGTTGTATACCCAAGACTAGTGTTGTAAACCACTGGGTATGATCAACTTGGTGGGTTCTTAATCCAAGCTCAAGAGCTTTACAGGAGGTATAATGCCAATTATGTGACTCCTTAAGTTTGGTTTCAGGATTATATCTTTTAGTAGTGCATTCTCAGGGTTTGTGAAAGAATCACAAGGTGAAATACTAATCATTTAAAAAAGAAAAAGGGTGACGAGCAGAACAGTGCAGCATGTGAGTTGGAGAGACAACTGTACATCAAAGTGATGAGGGTGTGGCAGACACAGCTGGGAAACAATTCCTGCATTTTCAGCTTCTCCGCGATTTTGAGTGGTGGATGAGCCACTGAAGTGTGATGTCTGGAATCAAAGAAGCATGTTGGGTCAGTATGAGAATTGGTTTATGACTCAGGCATTTTTAATTCAGTAGCAACTTACACTGGGACATTGGTACTGAGAGAAATTAAGAACAACCCTGTCCCATTTATGTTTATTTATCTCTCTTGGCCGAGACTTAGTTTAACCAAATCCAATCAATTACAAATATGATCAATCACATTTAGTGCTTGCCATCTTGATTCACCCCACTATAAATTAACAATGGCAAATGATCTACTGCCATCATTCACTGTATAACTCACCAATGTTGTCTTTCTCTTTGCAGGAAATGGAGTAGCAGCATATCTGTCTGTCTTGAATAGATGTCAGGTTCCTATAAAAGGGAAGCAAAGGGGTATATGAACAAATACATTAAAATAATGTGCATCTCAATCAATCATCAATCTCATCCCCTTGCTGATGAGCACAATCGTCAACACAAATATCCACTTGCCAGCAGAGGGAGCTGATTCCTTTTGATAAATGCAAACTACAAACTAGTGTTTCAGCTCCCACCAAAGAGAGCAATGATGAATGAATTGTCCGAAAACCGTTTGTTTTTTAATTTGGTCATACATATAATGATTTGTTTATTAAAAGGAGGACCTGTTTGCAATATAAATAATTTTGAATAAACCAATACCTGTGACCAATACATACGACTCACTCAAACTGCCTTCAGAAAGTATTCAACCCCCATAACATCTTATGCATTTTGTGGTGCTACAGCCTCAATTGGATTAAAGAAAGATGGATTAAATTAGGATATTTTATCAATGATGAACACACAATAAACCATAATATGAGTGGATTTTTATATCTACAAAGTTGTAATAAAATAAAAAATTTGAGTCAAGAAGTATTAACCCATTTGCAGTGACACTCAAAATTGAATTAACGTGCAACAAAATTAATTCAAAAGTCCTTCAGATGTCTACAACGTGATTGGGAACGAAATGTGGTCAATTTGATTCATTTGACATGATTCCGAACAAAATACATATATATATAGCAGTTATTTTGTCATCATGGGGTATTTTGTGTATATGGTTCACAACAAAATCCCAATTTAATGCATTTGTTATTTGGTTTGCAACTCCACATAATGTGGAAAAAGTCAAGGGGGTTGAATACTTTGTGAAGACATAGTATATTCAGAGAGAAAAGGGCCATCATGGATTTTGCTCTAAGTATCCATTGTAAACAACTAGAGTATAAAGCAGAACAACCAAGGTCACATTAGGAATATAAGTATTTTTTTAACAGCAGGGATAATAGCAGGACAGCATGTTAGAGCAGACAAGATGTTGTATAATGAAGCTACATTTCATTGTTCGGTTGTTTACAAAATACATCAGGGATCCAATGGCATTTTACTGTTAGTATATTCTGATATTAAACCCAACATTCTTCCCCCATTCAAAATCTAAGTGGGAATACATAAGAACATTTGTATCACATGAGAAGAACCTGTAGTGCATTCGTGTACATATAACACAACACACAATGAGAACTGGGCTTTCAGATATAATCACAAGCAAATAAATCTAGGCCTTCGCCCCTTCTTTCATACTCACATTTTCTCAATGAGCTGCTTTTCATCTAGAGCACTGGGCAGATCTCTTTTGTTACCAAGTACCAAAACCTGAAAACACATAACAATTTAGATCTAGCACAGCAAAGGCTTTTACATACAACTGCAGCAAGGGTAGAACCTACAAATAGTATTGCATTTTTGGTATGGAAAATCCCCAAATAACAAATGTTTAAGTCAATTTAAGGGGAACACTTACAGGAATTCCTTGCAACTGAGGCTTGTCTAATAAATTATGAAGCTCATTTCTTGATGCCTCCACTTTTTCTCGATCTGCTGCATCAACCATGTATCTATAGAATGGGCAACATCACAAAACTTGAATTAATGAAGTTTAGTGTGATCTGCACACATCTGCAGTATATCCACTTCAATGACCAGTGCTTGTTTTCTGTAATTTAAAGCATCATTCAAGTTTGGTAGAGGTTTGGGTTGTGTAGTTACCTTGCCATGATTTAACTCCAAATATTGGTGAGATATCTTCAATAGTTGCTCCGTTGATGAAAACGTAATAATCCAAAATATCCACACACAAAAAACCTCTGCATGTTTTGGAAATTCAAAACATTTTTACTATTTACATTTAAAATGTTGAATCGACGGAGCAACTATTGAAGATATCTCGTCAATATATTCAATTACAGCATGGCAAGGTAACTACACAACCCAAACCTCTACCAAACTTTAATGATGCTTTAAATTGCCTGTTTATTAATTTTTTCAGACCAACGTGAAATGCTGCCTCTGGAGACAAAGCCAGAAATGGGATACTCACACTATTGCGTTAACTCCCCGACAGTACCGCTCCCACATGCTCCTGAACCGTGGCTGTCCTCCTATATCCCAGATCTAGAGAATTAAAAGGCATATCATCACGATGGGAAAATATGCTGTTACAAATCTCACTACATTGCAATTATTGCCTCCTTTTAAAACTGTACTGGTGTCACTTTACTAATTGGACAGACTAGTGACATTGATGGTGTGATAGCTGGAGAAAAATCTAAATATCTACCTTGATGGTGACATTTCCTTTAGTGACCTTCCTCATATTGAACCCCACTGTAGGGATCATGTCTTCACTGAACTGCCCAGACTGAAACGAAATATAAAAGTAAATTAAAAGGACATTTGTGTGACTTTTGATTGCTGAAAATATCCCTCAATTTAATGCAGAGTATGACCTGTGAAGTGCACATGCATGCAATAGAATAACTAGGCCCAAAATATAATGAACTATAGGCTACTTCAAGATATTTTAAACCCCCCTCCATACTACAATATAGGATATGATATAGCTCATAAAGTGGAAATTGAGAACAGTATCAAGTGTAGCAGTGGAATTGGTAATTTAACTGTATCATATATAAATGGATTTTGCAGTGAGAGAACAGGCACAATGCCTATTATTACAAAAAGCTCAACAACTAAAAAGTAGGAGATTTATAAATAAATACAAAACTAATGTACAGCAGAAATGTACACACAAAAGAATGCCACATATGATCTCTTGTACAGTTTGTTTTACAGGTTTTTATAAACAAAATGAAGTGGTGGTGTAGTGGTTTGGAATGGAGCCTGTTTCAAATGGCCTCCAAAAATTATATTAATATATGAACATGAAAACTGACTGAAATTAAAACCAGATTTAAGATACTATTTTTTTTTATAACATAATTCACAAACTACTATAAAAGGATAAAAGAGTATTAAAACATCACCCTTATTGTAGAGCAAGTAATAGTGATTACAAGATGCTGTAGACAATATGCTATAATGGTCCTCAAAATGTGTAACTGAGTCGAAACCTGGGAAAATACAGAACTTAGTATTTGTGAACAGGAATAATGTTCTCTCAAAAGAAATAAACATAGACCAAATGCTTGAGCTTGGTGCGTAATGAGTTCCTCTTTATAGAAGTGATAAACGATATGAACAAAGAAAATACATCCATAGCCGGATCTTGATCTTGGGTGTTTTAACAGGTTCTGCTACTTTCTGGCTATAGTTGACTGCTCATTAATACAAATCAAACTGCCCTAAAGTACAGGAAAAACACTTCAGTACTGAGATTCAGTGGTATTCCCCCATTTAAAAACGTGTTTATGTTCCTTCTTCCTGTTCCCCTTTTGATAAACCCTAGTATGCATCGTGTGGTGAACACTTTTCACAGCCCATGACTTGCATGAGTCACCTGACAAAGCTAAGTGGAAATGAGTGCAGCGGTCTTGTGACTGAAGACAGGAGACACCACCCCCTCTACAACCCAGTCACTCACTCAAAAATCTATGTCACTGACTGGTATGGCCCTTTTTCCAACTCCCTCCTCAGGAAGCTATTCAGTTACCTGACAACCAAACCAATCTGACAAACATTGGAATTTCCTATAAAGAGGTTATGTTCTTTTTCTCCTAAACTTCAGGCTCAATAAAAGCTGCACTGGTGATTTGCTTCCCCCTAAAGGTGATAAGGATGAACAACACTTTCTTTGCACAGATAATACTAACATTAGCGGCAACTGTCAATAATAAACTGAATGCATGATCATAATCATCACAACTATTTCTTTAAGTAACATTATTGTTTGTGGAGAGATTTTGCCGTTAACACTGACATAAAAATATAAATCCTATCAAACTCATTGAAAATGTATGTACACTGTGTGACAACACACTTAACCTTACTTGTAAAAAACACAAAGGTGAATAGAACCATCAATAGCACATAATACAAATAAATGAACCACAAATAAAAGCATCCAAACAGTTCAGAGTGAAAATGGGACAGAGAGCTGGCTGCCATAGTGCCCAGAGATTCTGGCAGAGGAAAAGGGCTGAGGGTTTTTTAGCTCTCCTCAGCTTCCATTGATATCAGATGCAAGTAACTTTGGGGATTTCTTTTTCTGCCTTCACTTCCTCTTAAGTTACCATGCCATGGCGACTTTGGTAACACCCAATTTGCAGGTCCCTTAGCAGTGATGAAAATCCCACTGAATAAGGAAGATCATTTTCATACCCTGCTAAGGGCCCTGCGCAGGTACCTACTGATCGACTGGAACACATGGTAGGACTATGTATATATGATGCAATGTAAAGCCCTTTAAGACATGTTTGTATGAAAGGGCTATATAAATAAACATGATTGATTGATTGACTAGGCCTATACCCTCCAAAAAAAGGTGTAATTTCATTGGTCACCAATGAGTGCTGAACGGGTGAAAATGTGCATAACAAAAGAATGGGTCATAAGGGGTATCATGGCTACAAACAATAACTACAACCAAACTAGGGCTGGGTTTTAAAAAATTTGATTTTCCAATTCAAATCCTTTGTACCCAGGGAACGTTCACCTTACAGAGGGGCAACAAACTGATTAGCTAATGGCAACCACTCCGCCAGGGCCTCTACTTTTGAAAAATCCACGCAATGTAGAAAAATAGTTGCACAAGAGAAATGGCTTGATAATTATAACCGAGTGAAAAAACAGGATGTTCTCCAGCCTCAGTCACAGGAGGCTCTACAGTAGGACTGATTTCTAATGCTTATTAACAGATGTTGTGCTTTGCTGTTTTTTATGATATGAATTTGTTTTCTGATTACAGTTTAGATACACTTTAGTGAACAGTGTTTAGAAACTAAACTGCCAGACTTAGCAGACAGTAAACATATTAGTTTACATGTGTTGAGAGACGGAAGTAAATTTGAAGAACTAATGTTACAGGAAAACATTTATTGAATGATCATGTTACTCAATAACACAGGATTGACTGAGGCTTCATGTTTCAACTTCATAAGTGCATAGGGATGGTTGACCCTGAGCCCAACAAAATCAAACCATTTCAAGCTAAATGTACAAAAGGGCATATTGTCTAGTTGGATCCTTGGACAACTAACTCCTATATTTAGAGACTCAGCTGTCAAAATGTGCAATTACCCGTGGCCCGAAGTTAATCTCAAGTTTCCCTGTGAGAAACTCGGTATAGATATGGCTAAAAAGTGGGCATGAAGCAACCTCATCCGTTTTGTTTCCACTCTGAGCGAAAACTCACACGTGAATTGTATCTCAGCTGACCAATCATTACTCATTACCACAGAAATGTGGGTTTCTCTTCCATTAAAAAGTATATAGCCTAATTAGAACCCAAGTATTCTCGAACACTTTTAATCACTTTCTCGTAATTCCCATACATTTTAAAAACAAATCCCGTACTGTAAGATTTCCTACACCTGCGCAATGATATATACTGGTGTTGAAGGAACCAGTATTGCATCCCCATGCCATTAGCCAACTTCACTCAGGCATCAACGCCACTAAGGACCACTAACAGCCAATGGGAGACTTCGACCCCCTGCTACTGCAGTGGACAGGCGGACAGTGACCGGCTGTGAATCATGTGTCAGTGTGTGACCCAGTGTGTATTAAGCTAACTGGACCTACACCAGGCAGCTGTTGTAATGGTTCATATGTTTACAGTTAACTTCCAGATGGCTGAAAACAGCTAACAGCTCTGAATGTCCAGCGATTCTAAAGTCTTGATGTGATCATATCTAAGCCACGACTCGGCAAATATTTGTATGATGACTTTGGGTTTGGCACGCTAACACATCATCACCTTCCTAACCAACAAGAAAGAAAACAAAACAGAAAAATACTTGAAAAACCTGTTGACAAAGTATCAACAACCTGACATACTTTCGGGTTTGCTTTTATGGGTTGGCGGTCCCAAAAGAATAACAATACACTGTTCTACGACCAGAACAGGGAGCCGGACAGTCTAGCACAAAGCTAACTAACGTTATATCCTATTATTAATGTTAATGGCGTTACCATTGCCCTAGCTAGCTAGCTAGCGTTAGCTAGCGTCTGAAGACTTACAGCGATCACGTTAACAAGTGTTGTTTTTCCCGAGTACTGGAGGCCGACTAGTGTAAGCTCCATCTCTTCTTTCCAAAACAGAGACTTGAACCAGTCCAAAAGCCGGTTCATGAGTGCCAGCATCTTGAGGTTGGTGGTCACACTCCACTTCGTTGTGTCTGTTTCTCCCTGTCAGAGTTCAGCTGTGGCGTTTTCCAGCGGCGAAGGGAAGTGGGGCGCAGCCAGCTGTCATATGATCAACGTGAAAAAGGTGTCCGACAGCGCCCTCTCTGGCACATCACAGAAATGCATCCAGGTTCACAAGCTACTCATATGCTTCCACACTCATAGAAACATGGACAGGCGCACACACAACATGGTATGGTACTTGTCAGGTGGCACTAGCATCAGACCCCTCAGTTTGAATGGGCTTGGTGAATCTGATTACTTCAATAGCCAAAGATGCACATCTGCACAACCATACGCTCTTGTACTGTAAACCTGCAAAATGCAAACATTACATTACATTACATCATTTAGCAGACGTTTTTGTCCAAAGCAAAGCAAACATCTGTAAATGTGTAAATCTAGCAGTAGCCATCATAGTGAGCATTATTTTTAACCTATAGCAATTCCCATCCGATTTGATTATTGTTTTTATTAGTATTATTATTAGTATTATTACTATGAACACACACCCCACCACCACATTATTGGCTACTAAAATGACAAATTTCCCAAGGATTAGTTAATCTCTTCTTTTTTGGGGGGGACTATAATGAACATTTCTGTTTCACATCAATGTAAAAGTGCCGGATTTAGCCGTAAAGCTAATTTTCATCCGCAGTCCCTGGCAGGTTATTACACAATACATAGTACAATACACTACAAAATAACAAATATACAGAACAAACATCATACCTCACCCACAAAACATCAAATATAAAACACAAACATCACAATATCTTATATCTATCATCTCTTAGATACAAAATAAAATAAAAATTTCATTTGTAATATTTAGTCATTATTATTCTAATTGTTTAATAATCCACCCCAACCCCCCTTCAACATATAGTTCCTTTAACAAATAAGTTGATAAGCTGTGTTTAAAATGCATCTCTCCCCGAGAAGGCAATAATCATGTTAGCATAATGTGTGCCCTCTCAAAAATGTTTGGTGCACTACGCCCAATTATAGCACAAGGTGTAATTTTCAGAAATGAATGTATTTGAAATGTATCATCGTAATCAGCTTTTGTAAAAGGTGACTGTCCATATAATTAAATGTTATTTAAAAAATGCATATTTCAAACACAATATTCACAGTTCATTATTTACTTTGCACAGGACATTTAATTCTGCAATATAACCATGGCACAACTACTACTGGGGAGGTCATGGACATTTCTTAACACTTTACTTTTAAGTGCTGCCAATATCTCTTCAACTTTAAAGCCAGTTCATTTAACCTGTTGTTTGATGACCATATTGATGACATTTCAGAAGTTTGATTGACTCAAATCTATTTCTACAGCTGTTTATCAATCCCATTTCCATCTCCAAGGAGAGAGCTAGAAAATGTTTCCAATAGTGCTGTAATAACACAATAGGAGAGCAATATTAAAGCAACTTTAAGGTATAATTAACTAAGAAGAATTCCTCATCACTAAAACAAGTTTACATATTGCTGAAATGCATTTGTTGTCATATGCCAACAACCTGCAAAAATAGAACTGCAGCAACGAAGCCTCATTCAAATTATCTGGAAATTAATACAGTGATTTCCTTGCTGGCCTGAGACAATGCTGTCACATCCTTATGACCATACAGCCAACTTTCTGTGTGTATTTAGACCATCAAATTGTACCTTTCCCATCAACCCATTATATGCTTGAATGTCGCGTTACTGCTTCACACACAACTGACAAAACACTACAATTTAACAATTCATGGAATGCCACAAGAAAAAAATATAGTTTTGCAGCAACAAAATATCTGACTTTGCTATATTGCCTATGATAGCCGAAGGCATTTAAACATGTGGTGATGGCACTGAGAAATATGTTCTCTACCTGAGCTTACTGACCCATGTTATCAATTGGATTTTAATCTTTTATCAAACAGTGGTGAGTTGTTCCAGAGCCAGTTGACTGTCCTTGGGTTCATCCTGGAGAATGAGCTGGATCCCACTCTCCTCCTTCGAGAGGTGAAAGTCACTTGCTTTGGGAGAAACCACTGAGATGTTGGCAGCACGACAGTTCTCTGAAGTAGAGGGAGTGATAGCATACCAACAGTCTTTGAAATCAATAGCAGTAGTACAGCGCCCTCTCATCAAATGGCAACAGCAAACATGTCATGTTCAATATTAAGTGCTGTTTTTCATTAATCCCCTAATGTTTTTTTTCAATTTTGCCTGTACTTGAACATCTGAGACGTAGGCCTACATGTGATAATGACTACAGTCAATATATTTACATAAGGTTTCAGTTACATTGCATCATGTCAAGGCATACTTACTTGCTTTGCGCTTCATGAGGCTCTTTACGCAGGCATAAAAAAAGATAAAGGAAATAAGAACAAAGCCAACAGCAAGTATCACCTGGATGGAATCCCCAGCCTTTTGCATCCCTGGTTGTGATGAGAAATCAAGTCACTGTCAAGTCATCCAGTATCGGTCACTGAATTAAATAGGTAAATGTCCACGTACCAGGTATGTGACAAACCGAGTTGTGGGTTTTGTTCCCTGGAAAATATGTCGTGAATCCATTTGCACTGCACCTGTTGACCAGAAGTAATCACTAGTCACTGTTGATTTTGCTGCATCATAAAGCATTATAATCCAGTTCACCTCCTATCATTGTAGTTTAACTATTTTTATACTTACTTACTGTGTAAATGGCTTGCAGTTACCCTCATTTGTGTCAGAATATGTATTATCAGGACATGGTTCACACTTATATGAATACTCTCTCAACCCTACAGCAGAGGAAATGACTTCTGGTTAGTGATGGCCACACCAACTGCACAGATATGCGAAATATCAACAACAACCAAAAATGACCTGACAGTGTTGTAAAATAATTTTTGAACTTGGAATGAAATAAAATAATTGAGGTCAACTTGATTTATTATAGCATTGAAGATAATGGTTTTTAAACATTTTATACATATACGGTACTGTATTTGATATAACATTGGACCCCACTTTAACCCAACCTACATTTCCAATACATGACTGCAGCTAACCCACATTGTTTCCATTGAGACATATTTGTACATCTTGTATCACCCGACTTGACACCAACAAATTATATATTCAAATATCCAAATCAGACTTTTTGTCAGTGAAATATAATTTTGAAATAAGTAAAGGCCTAACTACTATCATGACATATTCCATTTAAATCACGTGCTCAGTGTGTCCAGTCTTACCTGTCCTCCTTAGTTCCTCCCCCTTTTTACATGTTTTTGTCTCACATTTTGAACAGATATGGTTGGAACACAGGAAACCAAGACGGCATGAGCATCTTGCATTTGTGGTCGCTGTACATTTCCTTAAATTTTCTGCAGATTGACAAGAAATCAACCACAGGACTTCCAGATTATAATTAATGTTCAATAGATGTGTTGAAATAAAGACATTTTATATCTCTTCCACTCTGTTAAATACATTCTGTCACCACTGTCAGTTGTTTCATTGTTATTCTTCTCTCCACGTTGTCTGGTACATTTGGAGTGCCAAAGAGCAGGACAACCTTATTTTCTAAATCAAACTTGCTCTTGTTTATGAAATGTAATCATTATTCCCTATCTTACCATGTTGGCACGTGGGGCATTTCTCACAACTCCGCCAGACGTCATATTTCTCAGAATAAGAGCCCTCCTCACAGGGACTACAGACAGTGCTCTGGTCCTGTGAGCAGAACTTCTTCACAAATTCACCTTCAAAATAACAAACAATCAGAAATCATCACTCTCAGAAAAAGGAGAACATTAACATTACTTTGGACGTAACCTCACATTTTCCATTATAAAGAAAACGTGATAATCAAAGGATTTAATTTACAATTTAAATATAAACCACACATTTATCTTATAATCATTTTACGGGTTTACAAACCTGGAGGACAAAGCCCACAGCATCTTCCATTTATCTGAGTTTGCTGATCGTTGCAGTCCGCAGCAAAACCAATAGTACAAGCATTCAATAGGCATATAACTGCCAGGTAAAGATTCAGAGAGATCATTATGAACGGTGTTCACCTCCGGCCCTCAGGGCTTTATGTTGGCTCTGTGCTGACGTCACATGTATCAGTGTGGTTAGCCTGCAAAAGAG
>OMOT01027158.1:0-11851 GCA_900312575.1 Acanthochaenus luetkenii | reverse complement strand
CGCTCTCTCACACACACACACACACACACACACACACACACACACACACACACACACACACACACACACACACACAGGAAACAGTAATATTTCAGTCTATCATGGCAGCTGCTCTTCCTAGTGATCTAGAGATCCACTGCTGATATGGAGGTTCCTCTCTAACCACAGCTACATGAAAACATCTTGAAAAACTCAACATGACATTTTCTTTTTTTCATTTAATTGTTAAATTATGCTTTTTGTAAATTAATTATTAATTTAAAGGCAGTAATGTATCAGTTTCCCCAACCATTGAATAGGTGTGGTGGGTCTTAAAGAGCTGCTGACATTCAAATATTCTAGTCTGGTTTCAATGGAGAGTTTTAGTGTCCCATGGTGGTCTCAATGCTTCAGAGGCTTTTCCACCCAGAAACACTGAATACTTGGAATTCTTTGACATGAAAATGGCTCAATTTAAAGATATTGAATATCGCACAAAATATCAGCTATCGACAGTTTCGGTACAAAAACACCAGCCTTCAAAAAAAACCTATCGGTCAAACCCTACTTCATTTGATCAAAGTCGCATGATAAGAAATATTTCACCCAACTGATCAATCACAACATTTGACAAGTTAACGTTAAACAGTCAGCAAGAGCCTTTCCATTCCAGCAACTTCCTGATTAAAGAGAATAACAAGAACATTCAGAAGGTATTCTGTAAGGTCAAATAATGATGATAATAAGAACATACCAGGTGAGAGGAGTGTGAGCAGAAACACTGTGCCCAGTCCCAGAAGTTGAAGCTCCATGGTTGTTTGGTGGGGAAATGGCACTGGTCTGTTCCCGTCTGGAGTTCTTGCCCACTGACCTTCTGGTCTGCTGCTGACGGGCGGCAGCAGCTGCAGCAACAGACCAGGGCAGAAAATAGAAAACAGATGCTGTAGGCCTGTTACTAAGCTGGCATCGCCTCCACTCATTACAGGAAAGGGGGCTGGAGTGGTACGAAGGTAAATGAGATCCAATAACATCATGAGAACAAGCGGGAATTTGTGAACTTTTGGGGAAATCTGTTTTAACCCTTAAAAAAAAAAAATCATTTTAGAGGGATATCATACAAATATGACAACAAAACTATAAGAATATTATAGTGATACCATAGGAGATATAATATTCCATAAAGTGCAATAAGATCACTATAAACTCACCATTGAGTGTCACACACATGCAACATGGGTGGGAGACAACACATTTACTTGTTTTCAATGGAGTTGTTGGTTATTTTCAATAAGGGCTCAGCATCATGGCCCTGATGTAAAAATTCCATGACCTTCCATAACAAAGCCATCCATGACGTAAAAATATTCTTCCTTCCTGGTTTGTTCATGTTTTTCTAATGAGGTGAACCGTTTGGATGCCAAAACCACAATCCAATGCAAAGGATGTGCGGAACAAGTCGTAAAATACTTCCTGCTATATTCCTGTAATGTGACCTGTAAAATTCCCTAAAGTCCCCTGACCAGTGGGAACTGTAAGCAGAAGAGCACTGCGCTTCAGACAGGTTTGTAATAGTCTCATATATTAAGGCATGTTGGATAAAAAGAGCTGACCAATGGACACAGGAACAAATGTGTGTACTGATCTTAATCCATATACTACCTGGTGGATCCTTTTGTCCACAGCACCGGTTCCCAAACAGGGGTCTGGAGACTTTCAGGGGTCCTTGAAGGGGTTTCAGTGTTCCTGATGATTTAATGTCACTGGTATTTTATATCCTGGAAGTGATTCCAGTGAGACGGATTAAAAAAAGACTTTGTTCATAGGTTTCCCCGTCATCTTCCCACCTACAGTAAAGACAGTACTGTCATTCTATACTAAATCCTAACTGACTACAAAACCTTTCTCAGATGGGGTTCTTTTGGACACAAATGGGGCTCTGTGGTCTAATGTGGATTTATTTGGGGGACATTGACATGAAAAAGTTTGGGAGCCCCTCCCTTACAGTACCATAAAGGCAAACATTTTTGTGTATGTATGGATTCAGTGAGAGTGTAACCCCATAACCTGCAAATATCACATACATACACACACACAGAGTTTTGGCGACACCCAGTTCCAACACAGATTCGTAATTTATTACTAAACACTAACAAGATAAAAACACACACATAAAAACACACATACAGAGATGACAGTATCACTAGGAGAGAGAAGTACATTAAAATGTGAAATAAAAAATCGTAATCATTAGATTTAATTAACTCATTAAAAAGTCAAGTCTTTTTTTTCTTCTTCACTCATCTGCATCGTGCAGTGTGTGTTCCTCACAGCGACAGGTTGACATCAGTCTTCCCCTTGTTGCCGCTGCTGAGGCTGTGGATCATGGAGATCATAGCAGAGTGTTTGTTCAGCTCATCCTCCTTCTGCCTCAGCTTGGCCTCCACCTGGCCCTTCTGCAGCTCCAGAGACGATGCCTGGAAATGGGCCAGAGAGTTTTTTAAAATTATTATATGATCATCTATGGTCCCTTTTACACCTGGAATTAACGTGTCTCCATTCCGGATCGTGTCAAGATATGTTTAGCTGAATTACATTTATGCCGTACATGGTATAAACTCTGAAATCTCTGGTATACACAGTGAAATCAGACTAATCTTTCTCACGTTAATGTAATTGCTGTGCAGGTCACTTCCTCTTATAATATTTATGTTCCACAAATTGATAGTAAACAACTCTTGTCCACAGATGTGAACAATCGTATGTTGCACAGTTATAAGTAATTTATTACAAGGCATTTTTTATTTCTTGACTAGCTTATCCATGTCTCTTTCTGTAGCCTACTTTTCAACAGATTAAAAACATTAATGTCCTTTTGCCACCAAAATCTCCAACCTGGCAGGATGACAGGTCACCAAAACTCTGTCCAATAAACACTACTTGTGAGTCACGTGTTACTGGTTTGCTTGTAATTACGCAGTGTGAAGCTAAATTAACTAAATACAAAAATTCAACTAAGTAAACGGACTGTAGGTGTGATCGAAATTTGATTGGTTTAATTCTAGTTGGGCCTTTAAAAACGGCTGCAATGTTTGAAACCGTGGGCGCCTGTTTCCAGAGGCTCTCCACTTTCAGCCCTTCATTACCCTGATGCTGGCATCCTTCCTGGCTTGCTCCGTCTTGTTGAGCTCCTTCCTCAGGACATCCACAGTCTCCTCCAGTTGCCTCCTCTCCCCATCCTTCTCCTTCCCCCTCTCTTCCTCCGCTCGCAGTTCAGCACGCAGACCTGTCAGAAGCAGGGGGTTGGATGGATAAATGGATAAGATGGATATAACAGGACAGACAGATACTGAGATACTGATATTAGCTATGTTTCCATCTAACTGTCAACTAATTTTAAGCGGATCTTTGAAATGATTAAATTGTTAAAAATATATTCACCAGAAAAAATAGAAATAGTCAAGAATTGAAAGTTTCTGCTTCAAGCAAATCTGAAGGTTTTCGCAGTATTGAGGAAACTTTAGTGACACACACACACACACACATACACACACACACACACAAATAAACCAACACATCAGTCAAACCCAACATCTTTGTAGCTGTGGGACCAGTTTGAGATGGTATACATGAACAAAGCTCTGTCTGAAAGCAAGCTGAGTTCACAAGCTGACGACTACATCAGACTGACCTGCGATGTCACCTTCTCTCTGCTGTAGCTCTGAATGGAGGGATCTGATCTTCTCCTCCCTCTCCTCCAACACTGACACCATCCTGAGAGCGAGAGAGAAAGTGAAGGAAAGAGTAAAACGTGAGGAAGAAAAAGAAGGAAAGAAAGAGATGAGTTCAAATGGAAACTAAGCAAGTAGGCTCATTCCACATGTTTCTCATAAGGCTTGCACTCTGTGTGTGTCCCTATCCATGTGGTGTGTGTGTGTGTGTCTCACTTGTCGTGCTGCAGTCGTAACGCTTCGTAGTTCTTCCTCAGAGTGTCATTCTGTTTGGTGAGGGAGATGTGAGCCGTCTGCAGCTCCTTCAACAGACGCTCACTCTCGTTGAACCTACACAGGAAAACAAGCCATCACACACTGAAACATCCCAGGACACCTACCAACACCATCACACCTCCAGTTGACTTTCTTTGGTCTGAACCACAGTGTAAAAGCTTACACTGTAGACCAATGAGAATATAGGTATGTGTGAATAGGCTAATTTCTTATCAGAATAAACAAAAAACTACAAAACATTTAAAACCTCAAACATTAAATTAAAACATGAAAATACTATAATTAAGCAAGGCAAGGCTAGATAATAGTATTCAAGACATCTTAAGACGTTTTCTGCAGAATCTCTGATTTATGTGAAAATTATTACTTAACCAATTTTTTTTCCTCTCCTGCCTGTGTCTAGTTGTATGTCTGCGTCTCCTCTGACCTGTTGAGCAGTGTGTTGTAGGCTCCTTTGAGGGCCTGGTGCTCCTGGGAGTCCTGCTGCAGCCTGGCGTTGTGCTGGAGCAGCTCCTCCATGTCGGCCTTGGAGCGCTCCACCTCCAGGACCTGGTTCCCCAGCTTGCCCTGCAGTTGCTCCTTCCGACACTCCGCCTCCTTCAGCAGAGAGCCCAGCTTACGAGTCTGGGGACGCAGACGACAAATCAACACCAGCCACCAGGAAGGCGCTGGGGAATTTAGGCTGTGGCTGATTTTGAGTTTAGTTTGTCGATTCTACCTACACGGTTCAGATGTGCTATTCCAAAATAACATGCACAGATTCTACAGATTTGTCCTGGTGGATCAGTTGACTAAAGATGCATATCCTATAACTGCAACATCCTGGGTTCAAATTCAGCCTGGGACCTTTGTCGCATGTCACCCCCTTCTCTTTCTCCCATCTTTCCTGTTTCTCTACTGTAAACTATCACATTAAAGCAAAAATGCCCCTAAAATTATTTTGTCACAACAATGACACATTGACTTTTATTAATTTAAAAACTGCTCAATAAAGTGCAGACATGATTTGTAGAAAACAATTTACTGAAGTGCTACAAACTGTGACAAAGTTATAGTGCACAGGAGTGAAGTGTCTCACCCCTGATTTGCCTTACGAAGACAGGGCTGCGTAGGAATAACACTGATACAAAAATTAGTTGACTGGAAAAAAATTGTCTGACATTTTATTTGTATTTTATTTCACTTAGAGTACCTGCTGTAATTGACAAATGGTTGACAAAGATGTAAGATGCAAAAAGTGCATAAATTGTGAGAAGAGGAATGTGAAAGGAATTGTGACTGATAATTATGATCATAATATCTATCAAACAGGAAAATTGTCATTTTAGCCATAATCACAGAGCCCCATGTAAAACACAACAGAAGGTGTATGTGTGAATGTTACCTCGGCCTCGGCCTGAGCTCGTTGGAAGCGATACTGAGCGATGAGGCGGTCGGCCTGAGAAACAGCCAGAGCCTTGGCCTCGAGCAAGTCCTGCAGACGACTCTCCTTAGACTGACAGGGACACACAAAGAAATAAGACTGGACCATCATTTAAAAAGGACCATGTTACATTGAGAGACTCACACCTGTCATTACAGTAACTCTAAATAAATATAGTCTCGTTGACTTGAATCATTACGGTAGCCCATGTGCTGTAATCCATACACTAGCAGCCACTTTGGCAGGTAACCCACTATTAAATAGAGGTCCTACTCTATTATAAAAATCTAGTTTGATGGTGAAATAGTGACAATGGTTGTCATTTTGGGACTTACCCAAATAGAATAACAAATATAATATTAGGGGGCCAAAAATGCTTGGCTGACAGCTGAAAAAAAATAATTAAATGGATGGTAAAGTAAAATATATCAAAGATCGTTTCTGATCCTTTTTTCACAAAACAACACTGTTGCTTAATCTTAACATCTGCACAGCTGTGCCTTGCTTGGGCAGGAACCCTTTGGCCCACAAGCCACAGAAATTCATCAGCCACTTTCACCAACTTAAAAACACAATTTACCAGCATGTGGAGGGAATTTCCCACCCTGACGGTAACCATGATAATCACCTGATAACGTATACTCACCGCTAAAGCAGAGAGCTTTTGTTCATAAACATCGATGATCTCAGACACACGCAGGTCCTCAACCTGTTCCTGCAGCTGCACACAACACAGTGACATATATTACAGATGAACTGTCAAGACCTGAACGCACTGGACACAATGACTGGACCATCATTTGACTTTCATAATAGATAATAGACCTGAAGCACTAGTTCCTGAATTTTCACATTGCAATGGGCAATGCTGCTAATTGAAATGTTCTGTTCTGTGGTGTTTGTACAGGCATCTTCTGACCATCTAAACTACGGGGTAAATTTTTTTGTCCATACGTCTGACTTTATGCTACTAGCTAAATTAGCCATTTACTTTTAAGTCATTATAGAGTGTGATATGACTTTGTTAATTGGCTTCTCCTGATTCATGTCTCAGCTTCCTCTAGCCTCAAATAAGGTCAAAGGTCACTGCAGTTTCAGAGCCCTCATGGAAAAAAAATTATTCTGGTCATATGACCCTCTAAAAGTTCCGAACAGACAGATCAGGGTGGTTTCATATGCCACGTGACATTTTGTAGTGGTTTGTACTAGTGGGCTGTTGAAAACAACTGCTGCGTTTCAAAATGTGTGCGCCTGATGCTTCCAGTGCATTTCTGCCTTAAAGTCACATTTTGTTGTCTAATAATTTCTCTAATAAGAAAAGTCTTCAATAAAGGGATTACATTTTAGGCATTTAACTGATGCACCTTATACAGACCTAAAATAATAACAGTAGAACAAGCTAAAATTCCTAGATTATCTGATCCATTACTTCTACTAAGCAATATTGCCAGTATCAGTGCGTCCCTGTTTCAAACACAAACACACACACATATACCTCCAAGCCGTTCTGTAGCTTTTCAATAAGGTTATGGACACTCCTGCTGGAACCGGTGGAGGAGTCCAATATGCTGACATTTGTCCTGGGGTGCGGGACTTCCTGTACTGCGACGCGCTTGATTGACTGCTCAACCTCCCTCTGGCGATAAGCGTTGTTGGCAGCTATACTTTCGCCTAGACTTCAATGGAAATACTTGTTATGGCTTAAACATTTTTATGAATAATAGCCAAGGTGGAAAACCAATAACTATTTTGTCCACCAGCCAAAAAAATCCTGACAATCCTACAATTCACCAGTCATTTTCACCATTTCACCAGCCACCAGGACCTCCAAATGATGGATGAGTAAACAGACCTACCAGCCACCACCCACATTTATCAGTAGATGGCTGGCAGCTGGTAATAATTTCTAGGGCTGGACCATTATATAGACTTGCCGGTGGAGGAACTTTTGAATGGATGGATTGAAATCAACATTTCTACAGCATCAAGCATACTCCATGGAAATGCATTTGTTGTGGCGTTTCCAGTATCTCACTCACACCAGGGAGGGGAAGTCTGGGAGAGGCGTGGCTTCGAACAGCAAAGCCAGTCCGGTCTGCACTCGTTCTCTGTGATGAGACGTCAGGGCCAGAGAGAAGGGAATCACCATCCTCTGGTCCTGAGAGAGAGAGAGAGAGAGAGATAATCATTTAGGTTAGTTTGTGAAAGAGAGAGAATGAGAGAACATCAATGAGAACGCTAGAGGAAGCAAAAGGCAGAGCAGTGGGAGAAAGAGGGTGAGAGCAACAGAACAGTGTGTGTGTATACCTGTAGGATCCTGTAGAAACTGGTCTCCATGTCGTTCACTTGTTGTCTCAGTTTGCTCATCAGCTCCAGAGTCTTCAGCACAGCCTCTGCACACACCTGACTGAAACATAAAACTCCTTTGTACTAGGGCTGCACAATTAACCATATAGTCACATACCATGATTAGCTTCCACAATGAATAACTGTAAAACATCAGCGTGTCGGCAATAGTGACACTTTCATTTCATTTGGAATACCCGCTGTAGTTGAACGTCAATATATTGATGTCAAAAGTGCAGTAAAATCATTTTGTGTCCCAGATCATCTGGATTCATAATTGTAATTGATTTGAGCAATAAGCTGTGAGAAGCTGTCCTTTGCTTTGTGCCTTAACGCCTCTTAGATGTTCTAATATCGATGAAAAGCAGTGCGTCAAGTGGCTCATTGCTTTTATAAAACAAGGATAACACATCAATGTATTAAAAAACTAAACTAAAATGTTAAATATATCTTATCAATCAATAATAATATATCTTTAAATAATAGATATCGAAATAATAATAACAGTTGAATATTATTTTTCTGTCAAGCAATAGTTATTGAACAGTAGATAAACGAAGTGGCTGTTAAGTGACACAAGTGGTGATTTTCAGTTATAATAAAGTAATATTTACCTAAATTAACTGTTGAGCGGTGTGCATTTGTTGGGTGTTTTACAACAGCCAATTAGGACTGAGGACCAGAGCAATTTATTTTAGAATATTATAATAATCACAATATTCATGCTTCACACTTGAGCTACACAGGAAGTAGAACTAGAACATGAATGAACTTGAAACTCAAAATACAAGCAATCGGAATACTGTCCAAGCATTTGCTTGCATCTATTGACGGCATTGACAAATCACCGGAGTGGTCACTCACCTGATGTCGTTGTCGGAGTCAGGAGGGGGACAGGTGAGGGGGCTGTTGCTATGACAAGAGGAGAGGAGGGATTCAACCTGCGAGAGGCAGAGCTGAGCGTTCAGCTGGCGAGACACCAAAGACCTGGTCGAGTCTTCAGCACACAGGAGTGGAAGAGTCAAGGCTTATAAATGCAAACACACACAGTCACACAGCAGATTGGCTCACACACACAGTCAGGTAAAGGATATCCAGCAGCAGATCGGTAACGTGTGTAACGCGAAGGCAGTGTTTTCTTAGTCGAGCGTCTGCATGTGCAGGATCGAGGCCCTTCAGCAGCCCTAACAAGACTGGGAGCAACATTTCTACAAAGCTCAGCACACACTCTGACACACTCTCTGCTTCCAACGACTCCTACACAGACACAGAAACAAGATCAGGAGATGGAGGGGAAGAGAAAGAGTCATGAAGAATAAAAGAGTACAAAGTTTAACATTTGTGTACTGGTTTAATGGTGACAACAGGTAGTGTTTCCCCCACCACTGAAAAGTCTGGGTTGGGCCCACTGGGTCAGGAAAGAAGTCTACAGCCAAGTCACGATCACATCGGGGTAATGGTGCAATAGTGGCCAGACTTAAAGTCACAATGAAACCGCATGTTGAGTGCATATGCATCCTTAATGTGATGCATTTCCTGTTGAAACAGGATGTTGGGGTGGGACATAACGCAGGGAGGGATCATTCAAAAGTGTAAATCAATAGGAGATCAGGCAGTTTTATTTAAATCTGTGATGGTTTTACTGGTTGGAATTTTTATTTATGCCTCCTGCTACACAATGAAGTCACCACTAAAGATTTTGCAGGGTCTAAATGCTCTTCATGGGGCATTTCCACCCCTGCTAACTTAAACCTCAGGGGGAAACACATGTTACGTTTTTTAGTGTCTACTGTGTCCCAGTGGGGCTGCCGTACCTCCAGCAGCTCGTTCAACAGCTGCAGAGCCTGGAGGGAGCAGGACTCAGCGCCCTCCACAGGAGAGCTCAGCCACTGAACGAGAGCTAGCCCAGGCTCGGCTTTGTGTCCGCAGTCTAGTCCTGCCGCTTGCCTGCGGCCTGCAGCTCTGAGTTTGGGTGCCACCGGTCGAAAAACCATCTCACACAGCAGAGAGCGCAGCCCCGAGACACGGCACACAGCCAGGAGAAGCTCCAACACCTACAAACAATGCACACAACATAACATACACGAGATGAAGGCTTTCATGTTGTCCAAACACACTGGATGTGACTATTGATGTGCATTATTTGAGGTTGGAAATTTGACCCTCCTATATTGAGACTGCTGGTAGGAGATTTGAATCATCAGCAGCACTGTCACCAGTTCCACATGTTACAGTACTATGTCATATTTTTGTAACAGCAACTTAAATGACTCATGGTCCGCTTCTTATATTTGGAGACCAATTTCTAAGCCAGCTAAACTATAGTGTTTATATTTTGTACATACCTTTGAACAATTGCGTGCCAAAAGCTTAATTATCTGCATATTCAGCAATCACTCTATTACCAAACAAATCTTGTTACCTCAAAAACAGGTAAACGGTCACTGCAGCTGCAGAAACCTCACGTAACGGAGAGATGGTTCGATGCGCTTCACATTTTCAACATTTTGCCATGTTTGAAAACAGACACATCTGATGCTTCAAGTGAGTTTTTGCCTTATGTGTGGAGTATAGACTATATGCAAAGACTGTATGATGGTGTGTGTTGGTGGTTGTGATCTTTGTGTCTCTCGTCTCACCTTTTCTGCAGAGTCTGGGTCTTTTGAATGCAGCAGTCCCAAGACTTGAGATGCACATGCTGAGAAATACTCATACCTAGATATGGAGAAATGGGTTTCACAAGTTATTTTGTGGCCCTCAGAGCCATAACACCTGTTCCTAACATAAAGAGATGCGAGCAAGCGTCCATTCTACAAAGATGAAGAAAACTGAAAAGGTGGAAATTGTCGAAGGTTTGGGGATTTCAAGTAAGTTCAATTAATTTGTCAACTTTGACAATTAGCTTGACAAAGAATGAGCTAATCTCCCTGACTGGCTCTCATTTTGTACCCCAGTGACATCAGACCAGCATTGGACAGATCAGGTAAGGACAATTTGCTGCACATTCTCGCCTTCCATTCCCTCGCTCGCCTCTAGTTAGGAATGAGTGTAAAGCAGCCATTTCATTTATAGCTAAGTGAGCAATATGTGTGTGAGTGTGAGAGCATGCCTGCGTACCTGGTGAGACAATCCGCAATCTTGGGACTCTTCAACAGGTCGACTAAAAGGTCAACAGAGTATTTCCGGGTCAGAGTGCCATCGCCATTAACGATGATGTTGAAAACAAGTTGGAAAGTCTGGTGGATGTTCTTAGCATCAAACAGCTGACAGGAAGACACACAAACAAAAAGGAACAACAAGCTTCAACAAATAGTTTATTTATTTCCACAGTGATAAAAAACCGTGTTAAAAACACAATGATTAAGAAGAAAGAAGGAACATGTAATGGTATGTGAAGGTGAGATAAAAAAACGAACATGTTTATGAAAAAACTCAACTCAACACAAACAGAAAACAAATCAAGATGAAAAAAGGACACAAATCAGTCCTAAATGTACAATATCTTGCCTTGAGTATATCAAGCACTTTTTTCTAGAGGAGTGAGCCAATGCCAACCCAATGCTCCATATGATATTTCACTGGTGGCAATTTGTAACCCATTGTTGAACTGGAAGCACAACAACACAAAGTGCTGCATAATTTATCCAAACAATTTAATTTATTACAATACTGAGTACTGCAATTTCCAAAATGCGAGAAGCTGCGTTTTTTTCTCAGAGTGAAACATATTTTAGAGCATTGCACACATGGCATTCTGGCGTTGTCTTGAATCCCTAGCTGGCCTACAAATCAAGTTGTGAGGGAGAAAATATTATATAAATATTTCATTTTAAATTGAGCAAATCTTAAGCATTAGAACCTCATTTTATCCCCCGTCCACAATTGTTGGAGCACTTTTTAAGCACTGAGAAAAAAATTATGTAGAAAAATCTGTGTACATGTGTATTTGTAGCGCAACTGCAATATTCATCAAAAGAAAAATTCACAATATAATTAGTATATAAAGTATATATATCCATCCACCGTCTATACCCGCTTACTCCTATTCAGGGTCACAGGGGGCTGGAGCCTATCCCAGCATGCATCGGGCGGAAGGCAT
>OMOT01027157.1:22711-37946 GCA_900312575.1 Acanthochaenus luetkenii | reverse complement strand
CCATAGCTTCCTCTCTCTCTCTCTCTCACTTTCTCTCTCTCTCTCTCTCTCTCTCTCTCTCTCTCTCTCTCTCACACACACACACACACACACACACTGCACTGAGAAGCAGGAAACAGGAAGCACGATGATGTAATGATGCCGTCCTCCTCGCAGCCAATCAGGAACAAGTACAGCTCATCACCTTGTTGCTCCCCCTGCCATACTAACTCAACAGGCTCCTCTGGACTGGACTTACACCATGCCGACATTATTGATCTGGTTCTTCTGCTGATACGGTCGTCCTGCTGCTGTTTGTTATGAATGGAGGTGTAACTGTGTGATGGTTCTGGCACTGGTTGTGAAAAACGATTTGGTTTTGAAGACAATAACTAAACTAATCTGTAGTGCTCCCTTTGGGCCAATCAGTGAGAGTCTGAAACTGAACACAGTGGTGAAATTAATCATTCCCCAAGTTTCATCAAAATCTGATCAGCGATGTCTGAGACATCACACAGGACAAATAAACAAGAGAGCGATCCATCGTCCTCCCGTGATGTCATCACAGAGAACAAGTCCTAATTATTGATCAGTTTATTTGTTCAAAATCAATGTGATCTCAGATCTCTTGGCTCCCTAATTTATCAGCTGCCTTGTGCTTATAGCACATTACTTACAAACAGAATCACAGCTGATAGTATTTTATAATAAATTACATTGCTCTAACACAATAAAGCTGGCACTTGGTTATATATTGGTTTGGAGTCACATAACAGATATTTTCCCAAAATGGTTACATAGCTTTTCTTGAATATTATATTTAATATTTATTTAAATGGTTATGGTTGTGAATTATCATTCAACCCGTTTCTTCTAAGATGGAGTAGCATCGCTTAAGAGGGACAATGTGGATTACTATATTAGTTGTATTACTGGAGGGTTATTGTGTAATCTCTCTGTTTACATTAATATTTTCCTGAATTAGCAGGTATTCCAGGCATCACACTCTTACCTGGGTCATGAAGTAGCAGAAAGTGAATCTAAAACTTAAATGCCTTATTTAACTGTACTTTTAGGGAATTAGTTTAGATAGTACAAGACTTTTTAGCCTCCTGGTTGGGTTTATCTGCTGACCTGAGCGCAGAGCTGGTGCATGACGTGGCCGAACTCGTGGAAGTAGGTTTCCACTTCGTCGTGCTGCAAGCGGGAAGGGGCGTCGGCCGTCGGCTTGCTGAAGTTGGCCACCATGGCCGCCACCGACATCTGGCGTGTACCATCGGGCAGCAGACAGCCGGGCTGCAGGCCGAAACAGGCGGCATGGCCGAACTTCCCTTCTCTACAGACAGTGCAGGCACAAACCAACAACATACATTTTTGACTTGAATTAGCTGGAAAATGTAAACGGCGGTTCTCAAACATTTTGATGTAGACCGTTTTTAAATACGATTTTATCCCAGGGACTCATTAGTTGTTTAGTATTGAACTGAAATGCAGAACTGTCTACACTGTGTGGAGAAACAATAGTAGTGAGAGCTAAACCAATAATCATTCTGATTAGTGAATTAAATGATAGTCAAATTAAACTATGGCACCCCCTCACCTGGGGAACAGGTCCAGGTAGAACTGGCCCACCACCTGTCCAGAGGTCCGGTCCTTAACACAGTACAACGTGACGTCAGGGTGCCAGACGGAGGCACCGTCCACCAGCTGGAAGGTCAGACTCAGCAGCTCCTGGTAGATGTCCAGCAGACCCTGAGTCACCACCTCCATAGGGAAGTACTCCTTCAGAAAGTTCTGGTTGACAGCGTACTGAATCTCCTCCACCTGGGAGGACGAAGAGGAAGGACAGGAGGAAGAGGAGAAGGGGGAGCGAGAGGAGAAGGAAGAGAAGAGGAAGGGTTAGGAGTAACTCAAATCAGCTACAGAGAGAATGCTTTAACATGAGGGGCAAGGTTGTTTATGGCTTTGTAGGCGAGTAGTATTTTTAAATGAATCCTGCGTTTAACCGGGATCCATTGAAGGTCTTGGGAGGACGGGGGTGATGTGATCTCGGCGGCAGGTGGAGGTGAGCATGCGAGCAGCGGAGTTTTGAACGTATTGAAGTTTGTTGATCATTTTGTTTGATGAACTGTGTAGGATGCTGTTACAGTAGTCAAGTCAGGATGTTGCGAAAGCGTGAATGAGTGTTTCTGCAGCGGCAAAGGACAGGGAGAGTCGGAGGCAACAAATGTTCCTAAGGTGGAAGAAGGCATTTTTTGTGATCTGTTTGACACAAGGTATGAACGAGAGGATGGGGTCAAGGATGATTCCGAGCAGGGTCCAAAATTAATACCCGCCAAGAGCCAAATGCAGGTACATTTTGGGTTTGGCGCATACATTAATTGGAGTCACCCGCCAGCTGGCCGGTAAATAATTTGGAAAACATCACTGTATTTATTCTGTGCTTAGACCGGCTGAGACTATTTTGACCCTCGCTGTCCATCATGACATCAGCGAGTGAGCAACTTTCACTTTCTATAACGGTCTGTCCAGAAAGTTCTGTGTAGTTACATTATTAGAGATGTGGCGACACTTACCCGGCATTAAACCGCCAAAATGAAAACACGAAGAGAAAAGTCACGGAGGTCTGCGCTTTTCTGAGGTGGTTCCGAGTTTGAAGTGACGGCTAACTCGACATTACCATCTGCCCGGTGGTCCGGCAGCATATTCTGAACCCTCCGGTCCACAACGGGCCAGCTGACTAAACTGTGCAATGCCCTGTAGCCGTCCAGGCTGCTGTTACCTGCTCCGAACCGAAGGGACAACCTCTGGTCATAAACAGATATGGTTTGGCTCATGACTGGTAACATCCAACTGTCTATTATCCGGTTCTTTTCTGGATATCAGGAGTCAAAAGACGTTTCTCTCTTGGGTCAGGGCATTTATTACCTCTGTGCAAAGAACACAAAGTCCACCAGTAATATAAAGAAAGTGTAAAGCATGGTACATTTCACGATGCTGGCTGTCTTCACCACTCCACCACCGCATGTATACAGACACGAAAAACAAGTCTGATGTAACTACCCAGAATGCAACACTCTCTCAACAATTTCTCTATAGCTGCTTTTTATTTTGACGTTTTGATATGCAGTACAAAAACATTCATATTTTAACAGTATTTTTCCACTGATTGAAAAGAAAGCTGTTATTTATTTGAAAAGAGGCAGCTGTTTATATTAAGTGACTCATTTGTTACAAAACTGTATAAATAAAAGAGTTAATTCACCTGATTGTATTTCATTTATTGACAAGGGGGACTTAGGATAGTACGGGGTAATTGGACATCACAACATTGGGTGAAAAGGGGGATAAAATATATATACAGCATATATTTTTTTATCAGAAATTGAGATGCATTGATAATCATTTTGTAGTCGAATCGTAGCTCTGAATCGTAATCGAATCGTGAGGTGACTGAAGATTCCCTCCCCTAGTGACAACCCAGTGCTGCTGTTCAGTTGTGGCATGCTGATGGCATAAGAAGTCGGAGGCCTAATTTGAAGGATCATATTGAGCAGATTTGGACATGTCTGGTGATGAGGTGTGAACTGTATGAGTTGATAGCTGCAACATTTCTGTCCAAATTCTGATTCCAGCTTCTCAAATGTGATTATTTCCAGTGCAATGTAATTCATTGTGGATTTTTATTTTACTCTGAACTTTTTTAAATAAAAGTAGTAAAAAAGTATGTTTTGTATTCATAATTGTCTCTTTAAAGTGATGCTAAAGATGCATTTGCATACAAAAAACGTACGGTAATTATTTGTAGTCAAATAATGTATGATGCAGTTTTTCGGCCGGTAAAAAATATTTTCATTGGCAGATGAGCCAAACAGTTCATTTTGGACCCTGGTTATAAACCTTTCTTAACAGGAGATATTGACTTGACAAAACTGCAGGCATCTCCCACCCGGTAACAGCAGCCTGAAGAGGCTGAACAGCAAAAGGAGATAACAACAGTGAAACGGCCTTTGTTGAGGATTGTCACATCATAACAGCGAAAAGAAAGTATCCAAAATGTTACGGCTCGTTTCGCTTCTCGTTAAAGTTGCTTGTGCCCAAGTTGGCATGATGAATTTTTTTTCATTTGTTAAGGTTTATGTTTCATTCTATCATTAGTCACTGTGTGAGCGTTTGGATATCATTCGTAGCTCTTGTTGCATTTTGTTAATCTGTTGAATTAAACATCGCTTTTGGCCTGGGGTCAATTTCTCACTGCAAGGCACTGAGCATCAGATGTTGGAACTCTATGCTACAGTTGTTTGTTTGGACTTATTAGCTTATGCATTAGCCAGTTGGGCTGTTTTACATGCAAACTTTAATCATCCGAACATGTCAGTGTCCAGTCAACATTTGAATTAACATTGAATGCTCCAGCCATTGAGGACCTCGGAGAGAGACAAGACTATCAATGACACACACACACACACCTAAATGAAATGTGGATTGTTTAATCCAAATTAATCTCATAACATCTGTTAAAAGTCACCAAACCTGTGTGTAGCACTTATGACTTATATATATGTATATACCAAGATAACTTACATTCAAAGGAGCAGAGGGATAAATGATGAGACCAGACAACGTAGTAAAGCAAGTAAGTACCGGTGTATAGAAAATTAGAAAAGGCATTGTATGATGATCATCAGTAATATTTACAATACGCATATACAATTACCATGTAAAACACAATAATGAAAGTATCTGAGTAGAGTAATCTACACTGGGTGCACCTGTATCTAGGCCTATGAATGAATACAAAATTACCCTCAGAGTCAATTGCATTCAAATCACTCAATACACAATCACCAATGACATTCAATATCGATGTATGTATGTATAATAATAAATGGGTGAAGTATAGGGTTTGCTGTCCTTCCAAAGAAAAAGGAATAACCAAACAGTCTTTGCATGCAAAATCTTGACTGGACAACATTCAGGATCATAGGTGGCTCGCCATCTTTGGTTGGAATTCACAATGTTCAATGGTATCTACAAACAAACGTGACCAAGAGTGTGCTACACACCACAAATGTCAATGAAGTGTAGAGAACACAGCAGAATCTTGTTCAGAACAAGCTCTCAACCCTTTGGCGACGTCGGGTGAACGAGCAATGTTGTACGCTATGTTATTCTATGTTTAAGCTTATTTGACGCCGTATTTTCTAGCTTTGTGCAACAGCATTCTAGCTTGTGTCTCCAGACTGTCTTCACACAACTCCGCTTCTCTCTCATCTGCCGAACTGTGCAGTGAAAATGGAAGGCGGTATGCAAATATCATAAGTATGGAAATAGAACACGCCAGGATGTTGATTCATTTGCTGATATTGCTTGGCAGAATATTCTCATTATTAATAGATTAATTCTGTTTTGTTTTCAGTCTATATGACCTTGGTTACATGTGCAATGCAAAGTGTTCTCCTTTTCCCCCTCAGTTTTCCAAGTGCCTTTGTCTTTTAGTTACTTTGGCATTAGTACTATGAACCCTAAACTTAAAATACATTATGTCAACAACTTATAATACATAATAAACCCTGTTATAAGGTGTTATAAATGCATTATAGTATGTAATGAATGTGCTTATAGTGCATTATATACATGGCCTTCATAAAAAGTGTTACCAATGGGGCTATATAATATCAATATGATACTTTATGAAAAATCCTCTGTAAGTGTTTTTTTATGTGCAAACTGTGTCCAAATGCAGCCATGCTTATTTCGTTTTTTTGCTTTGAACAGACCTGTACCCTAAATATGCAGTACCTCTTCAGGGGGTGGCTTGTCTGGCATAACCCTACATCTAATTTTGACATAATACTGTAACTGCACTGTTGTGATCACTGGAATTGAAGGAATAGAAGGACCAATTCATTTTTTTCTTTAATTCACACAGACATAAATGCAAATCAGTGCGTTACGTAAACCGGAAAGCCCTCTATAATGACAGTATGGAGGAAAGCATTCAATGTGCACTTGGAAAACCTTTGTCCATTCTATTACTCCTCTCACTAATATTCAGCTCACTTGTACAGTTACAGCTCAGCGTTCACTGCTCCAATCAGTCAGAGATGGAAAGCCTCTGATGCCACTTTGAAGACTAGAACCAATTAGGGAATCATTATGATGAGGAGCCTCTAAGTGCAGATCTTTTGTTACTCAGCAGCTGCCTAATTGAGGCTGGTGTGTTTCGAAAGGAGTTGGGACGGCAAGTCTGCTCTTATGAAACGGTGACTCGCTTGCGAATCAGTGACTTACTTGTGTCTGCCATCTCGACAATTCTGATCACATCGCTCAAATGTTTGTTTTTTACATTGTTTTTTATTCAAAAGTTTGCTGGGTTTAATTTGTCCTCCCAGATTGGGACCGGCACCTATTTTGTCGGATCCGGCATCTGCTCTATCACTGTCAAGATCTGTAAATACATTTTAAGTAATATTTATTGTTATCTGTTCTGTCAGTCTTTTATTTCCCATTGAAATTACTGTAAATCATTTAAGTAGGCATAGTAGCCTTTTTTAAATTAATTTAGATTTCAACCGAATAAAAAAAAAGAGAGAGACGTGAGGACATCAATCAGGTCACGCATGACGTCGTTGTGCGCGCCATGAACTAACGGTACTGCGACTGCGAGTTGTCCAATGTGCTCCGGGAACTGTGGTTTTGATGCGTTCTCCCCCTGATTCATCGTTGTTTTTCCAAAGCATTTACGATTGCCCATTGACTTCTATTGTAGCCCAGTGAGAGTCTGCAGGAATGCTGTAGCAAGCTCAATACTGAACCGATCAGTGAAATTATGGTCTCTATGTGTCAGGTTTGTGGCAGACAGTCCGCAAATAAGGTCTACGGTCCAAAAGAGCGAACTTATCCTTTAACCTTTCATCCCCCTTGCAGCTGTGTGTGACTTTACCTTAAAGCATACATTAAAATTGACTAGTTACCCTACTATATACAATTTGTAATATTGCAATTCACAATGTTTGATGGCACACTTATCATAATCACTGACATGCTCATTCCACAAGGAATTGAAGGCATTAGGATTGAAACAGGTGCCAGTTTGAAAGTGCTCACATTGTTGTTTGAAGTTTTGGCT
Source organism: Acanthochaenus luetkenii (assembly GCA_900312575.1). NCBI lineage: Eukaryota > Metazoa > Chordata > Actinopteri > Beryciformes > Stephanoberycidae > Acanthochaenus > Acanthochaenus luetkenii. The sequence continues at coordinate 30,835 of OMOT01027157.1, read as the reverse complement.
GGATAATATTGTTGTAATTAATCTCTTTATCGAGAGAGATAATCTCTCTAAATATTATATTTAAATATGTTTATCCCTCCATAATGCATCCTTTATTGTGATGTTTAATGAATAAATCATACAACAAAATAACGTGACATTGAATGTGCTCTTTCTTTTTGGGTGTCTTTTCACAGCTCCCCTGACAGACAAACCTCCAAAAATCCTGTTCCCTTCAGAAAGCCAAATCAACATCATGGAGATGGTGATAGGTAAGAAAACATTTAACATGTAACTTCTGTCCATGGAGCATGTTGTGGCATACTTGTGGCATATGCCTGCTCGTCACAATGGCATCGCTTCCGATTCCTAGATAAGTCAATGAAAGCCAAATCCCTCAAAGTGGGTCCTGTTCTACTTCACTGTGACTTTGTCATGCACATGGTTTCCCAGACAGGGATTAAGCCTAGTCCTAGACTAAGGATCTCCATTTAATTTTGTCTTGAGTCTAGGGCTAGGCTTAATTCCTGTCTGGGAAACCAGCCCAAAAAGTCAGTCCCCTCCTTTCTTTGTATATTTGATATAATTGTCAGATCAGGGTTGATCTCTAGTCTCATGAGTTTCTGTACTGTGCTTAAGCATATGATTTGATTTGCATTTTAAATATTTATTTTGTTTATTTTGTGTTCAAAGTGCCTAAAAAAAGGGTGAGGTAGACTTTTTTTTCTATCCATTTTCTGAAAAAAAGCAGTATGGATTATTTATGTCACAGTGGATGAAAAAGAAAGTGACTCAGTCGGTTTAACAACCATGTCCACTCCTTTTTTCCCCCTTTCCCCCCGTCCTATCTTGTCGAGTGGCTCTCGGAGCTTCATTATATTTACCCTCATAACATCTATCTTATTTATCTCTGCAACATGGATGCAGTCTGTACTGCTGTTTGTTCAGCTTGGTAATGAGTCGATTGGTACCACTGAGAAATTATACCTAAGCTCCCCTCTCACTATCTATCAAATTTGTGATCTTAGCATTATTTCAGATGATTGCCTTTAATTCTGCCTCGTATGGCAGGCTGAGAAGTCTTTTGTGTGCCTTGCCAGCTTTCGGTGCACAGGGGCTCATGGGAAAGCTGTGGGTAGAAGGGAAAATGGGTCATAATGGAGGCTTCCTTTGAAGTACATTTGTCATGGGTGATAAACACAACCGGCTCGCAGAGGTAAAAGGCGGCAATTAGAAAATAGGCGCAAATCATTGTAGCTTCAAATTGATGATGGAGGCCTGCTGCCTTTTTTTCATCTGATGAAGTGTTTCTTTGGTTTGTTTTTTGGATGATGGTGATTTTCAGAATCCATTACCTGATCACTCAGACAAGAGGCAATAATGGCCATACACCAAAGTAAAGAGTTGTTTTGTGTGTTGTTTTTTAAAATTGTTTTTGGTATTGTACTTTGTGTTTGGTTGGAGGTTTGTTTTCGCCTCCGTCTGTTTGTCTGTGAGTTTGTCTGTGTGTCTATCTCTTAGCAGGATATTTCAAAAGGTTATGAATGGATTTGCGCAAAACCTTGTACAAAAGTAGGTCACGGGCCAACTTAGAACTGATTGTGGCCAATCACAAAAAGGCGCATAACTTCTAAATGGATTCACGTATTCACGTAACACAACTATAAAAAGGTTGTTATGACGAAACTATAGAAAGGTTGGTCATGGGCCAAGGAAGAACTGATTAACTTTCCATGCCCATTGACCAAAAGGGGTTATGACCTCACTAAAAGGCTCAGAAAGGATTCAAGTAACACCACAAAACGTATTAGAAAGGTTGTAACATCACAAAACTATAGAAAGGTTGTAACATCACAAAACTATAGAAAGGGTCTTGTAAGATGATGCATATATATCATCATTTGCTCCTCAGTGGAAAATGCAAAGGTAGATAACTCAAGACGATCTTGTCTTTAGATATTTCACTATATGTGGATTTTGATCCTCAATGCATGGGGATTGATATGAGCCCTGCGTTTTTTGGATGCCCCTTCCTCCACCCCTACTCCCATTGATATGCTATACAGAGTCAGCAGGTCTGTATCCATAATGTATGAATGTCCGTTTGATGCTCTGCCTTTACAAGTCCCTGTCACTTACTCTGTGTTGGGGTAGCATGCTCTTGTCACTCGTAGACAGCCTACAATATTTCCTTTCGGGTTGGGATTTTCTGCGAAATTCTAATATTCATTCCCTCGTAAAATATAGAAACGTGAATGGCTTCAGTTGACAGTTAATTAGGCAGGTGAGAGAGAGAAAGCGAGAGGAGTGGGAAAGGAGGACGTGGAGAGACGCTTTCCAAGCTCTTGTTGTGCAACTCGAGGGATGAAAGGAGAGAACAGCAGGAGCTGTAAATGGAAGAGCCCAATTAATCAACACCTGCTCTTCCTCTTTGCCCCACTCCCTTTTCGTCTCCTAATGGATGAGGTTATAATTGATTTTATACCAACGACTTGATCAAAATGTGTTGTGTAAACGCTCCTCTCGGCCCTGGGTGGGCTTTCCCGTGTTATGTGTCTGTCCATTTCCTTCTCTGTGGGACACATCCGATATGGTTTGGGTCTGTAATTCTGTTTGACAGTTCAGCGCACATTGCTTTCACTCTGTGTTGTGCAGATGCAGAGTAATTGACTGCAGTGTGGCCAAGCAGACTAAGTGCAGTGCAAATAGTATGTCCGTTTCAAGTGTTGACTGCTAATGGATATGATTTGTAAACACGAAACACTTTGACAACAGGGGGTGATTTAGTTGAGTGCATGAACATTTACACAAAACTAACAATGGAGATTAAAAGGTCTTGTACACAATGTGCAGAACAGAGGCCTGTTGACTAAAATACATCACATTAAGTGTCCCTATAGATAGAATTGGTAGATTTCAGCCGTGTTTTATCTTAGTTTAGTGTAAGCATTATTCTAGTTTAGTGTAACCTTATAAGTGATGTAAACAGTCATACAATATAGAGAATAATAAAGACATTTGTCAAAATGAAGTGTACCGGTAAATGACTTAAACGTCTCATCCACAAAGAAATGAAGGAAACAAAGAAAAACACAAAAAGAATACAGAAAAATCTAAATCACAAGCAAAGACACATTAAGAATATATAGAAATATCTACTGGAGCGAGTTCAGTGATTTGCCGTGGTAGTTCTTAGGGGAGGGATTCAAACCAGCAAACTTCCAGTCACACGCCTGCTTCTCTAAAGCCTTTAGTCTACTGCTGCCAGATTTGATCCCTTATAATGATGTTTTGTATGTGGAGCTGTCATGTCACTTGTGGCCTTACTCGCCTACCTATCCTACCTATTTGATTTGTGTTAGATTGAATCCAGGGCCACTGGGGCTCTTGTTTCTCATGCTCATTTTGGGAATACCCAGCAAGGTCCCCTGTGATCCTGACGGGTTGTTAAAACGTAAAGCCTTTCCAGCCACCTCCTTCCTCTGGACACGTGACGTCACCCCTTGACACTTGACACTGCAGTGTGTTGTCTGAAATTGTCAGCAGAGAGAGGGCAGCAAGGAGATGGTGTCTGAGTTTCTTTGCGAAGTGGAAAATGTCTTGAGCGTTCACTTTCAGGCTTCCACATGAATGCTTACTTAAAGGAAGCATCAGTGATGTTTTATGCATTCAAAGAGTTCTTTTGTGCACAGTGTTCTACGTTACTATTTTGGTGTACCCACTTTCCCTCAACCTGTGTCATCTAATTTTACTTCAGTTAGTGATTGCCTACATTTCCCAGAGTGACTTTTGACACGAGGTGCGAACGTATTGCTTTCAGTCAAAGGTGGGTGTATGAGCATATGAACATAGCTAGCTAGCCAACTAGTTTGTGAAGACTGGGACGTGTCTAAGGTCACGTCTGCGCCACTAACTCAAAACTCAACATGTATTGTGGCTGCATTGCATTATGGACTATTGAGGCTACTGTGAGTGGAGAACTTGGTCTCTCTCCTCTTCCACGATGGATTTCTCCCTGTGTGATTGTTGAACGTCGGTGCAAAATGGTGAGTCTGGAACGAAGCCCTTGCTCTTTGATTCTGAGGGACTGACACCAAAAACGACGTTTACCATTGATGTTTTAGATATCGGAATAATTTTCTGCAATCAAACTCCACTGTAGCTGCGCTGGAAATATCTCAACGTGATGTCACGTTGTCTACATTTGGTCAGTTATCCGTGGGAAAAAGAAAAATACACCAACAAACAACTAAATGGGCCCAGAAATGCAAGGTACATTGCCAATAGCTGGGTTTTTCAACCGTGTTTAAGTGTTTTAGGGTGGATTTATCCTTTAAGAACTGTTGTTCTTATACACACCATCATTCTACAGTACTTTGCTCTTCTGGGTATAACGTTTGTTTTGCATGTGGGTCCAGGTGACAGAATTGTATACCACACAGGCTGGAACAAAAATAATATCCAAACTTACAAATGTGTTTCTGATGATGGCCTAGTGGATTGAAAAGGATATTCCCTTAGTTACAGAGTATGAAAATCAGCCTCACTTCCTCTCAGAAAAGCCTGAAAAGTTTTGTGGTTAAAAAGCGCCATCCCTTTGTTGTACGCTACATAACATTACAATAAAAATCAAGTCTGACAAAGGGGAGATTTGATCTTCAATTGCACTCATATTTGTCACAAATATTTAGCTTCCTGACTCATTGTTTGGTGAATAATTTAAGTGTAAACTGTGGAAAGTGGTGTTCAGTCACTCAATCAGAGGGAGTTATACTGTCTAATGACATGAAAAGGGGATAAATTCAAAACCATTATTCTCACGTACTAACATGTTGGCTGGATGTACTGTGTTATTCTAGGGAAGGGCAAGTTGCTATGACTCCCATTCCCTCCAAACTGACACTGATACTCTCATATACTGCTGCCATGAGGCTTTTAACTGGAAGCTGTGAGAGTTGAAGAATTTGATTCAGGAAGAAGTTATGAACTGCACAAAATGTCAACCCTAACCGCATTGTTTGAGAGAGTGTGGTTGACACCCAGTCCAACAGATGGTTTTGAAATATGTAACCGTTGCTTGATTTTTTTCCAATCCATGAATGTTGTTTTTTAATCATCCCATTACCCTGGAACAATCTTCTAGTTGTAACTGTATGGATTAGATTTTCTGAGGTATGATGTGTGGGATTTTCCCGCATCAATCCAGGAACCATTTTCAATATTTAATTACTAATATTGATCCCTTGACTATCCTGGTGAAAACATGTTGTGAGATGAAGGTTGCCACAGACTCAGGTAGAGTGGTATGATACATCATGTTCGAGTTAACTACCAAAAGCCCCGGAGAAAGGATGTGAACGTCGAAAGTTAAGCAAGTCATAGTAATCACATGGAGGTTTATTGATTTTGCTTCCCACTTGTAACGTGCATCATCTGGAGTTGACACCTGCACACTTTTCACCTCAAAACTTACTTTTTTTAAATCTGTAGCTTCAAATGGAGGACCAAGACTAGACATATTGGGCCTCCTTTATAAAATGTTACAGTGATAGAAAATTGTTCTACAGTAGCTGTGAAATTAAATAAATTATAATTCGGACACTTTTATAAATGAGGTCGCTTGTGTTTGTTTGCAACCTGGAACTAGACTCAAGTGTTGAAGGGTTTCTCTCAAGACCCTTTATTGCACAGGTACAGACACCACTAGCTGATATTTATCTAGTCCATTTAAAAAAAAGAAATACCTCTTCTAAGCGTCGCTCAATCTACAATGCAATAGCTCAGTTTCATATACAGTACATTGTGCAAGCAGGGAAACATATCTACTTCAAGCTTGCACTTGAGCAGTGAAGGGAGCAGGGAAGTTCTCGTCAAGTTCTTCCTTTTCTTGTCTCTTCCACAAAGTATTTTCTGCTCACTACAGCCCCACCAACACCCATCCATGATACACACACACACACACACACACACACACACCACCAATCCCTCTAAATGTCACAGCCTCGGCAGAACGCTCCATCGATGCCAAGGGTTCAGAGGCCCTGGGATCAATATTACATCATTTCTCTCAATTAGGGCATATTTATTCCCCTCAAGTTATTGTACATCTGCGAGTGATCCTATCTGCATTCCTGGCAAGTCGCCAGATGTGTCAGGGCCCTGAAGGGAGGGGAAGACTGGGAGAGATAAAGATGAAGGGAGAGGGGGAGAGAGAGAATGAGAGAGAATGATGAATGAAAGCAGGGGGAGATTGGGAGAAGAGGAGGAGCAAGAGAGGAAAAAGACAGGAAAGTGAGCGAGATCATTTAAGATTCACCCAGTGGATGAAATACGATGGTGTCTTTTCTTGGGTTATTACAGATGAAAGTGGATACAAGACGGCACACTGTCCCAAATGGCTCACATGCCCCGCAGCATGGAGGCATAAATCGTGACTGTCGTATTAGGGAGGGGGCTGGTGGTGATGGGAACGGAATCTTGGCGAAGGGAACGCTGCCATTAGTGTTTCACGTAAGCACGGTAATGAGCGGGACAGACTTTGCGAGCACTGAAGACCTGATCTGCCCGCCAGTACTTGACCTTGGAAGTCAAACTATCGTCCTACATTGACCATTCCTACTCTGCTGCCTGTCGATGGCTCCCACCCGCAGCCTCGTACCAGTCTCAGTAAAGTATGAGAAAAGTGGACGAACACATTTGCCTCCTCTTAGCAGAAAATAGCATCAAGAACTAGCCAGAGCACTTGAGTATTAAGATGTACTGCCCCTTGTCTGTGCCAGCAATGCTTCCTGTCTCTGGGTAGACCTATTAATCATAGACTGGGCTTTGGCATGTAGTGTACAATCTGATTAATTATTTTTATATTTAATGACTCAAAATGCTACTGCATTGCACCTGCATGTAGGTACTTTGGGACACAGGCCTTCTGACTTCCCTCACTTTGGAGGCCCGCCATTCATTTGAATGAAAGACTTGAAAGATTTGCACCTATTATGGTCATTACGGTAAGTCAAAATGAATATATGTACATCTATTGGCGTCATTGTGGTAGACTAGCGGCACCACAAACGGGCTGCCGAAAGAGCTGATAAGCTATCAGCATTTGAAGTGGGGGCTCGTTGACACACGCTAATCTAACCATGAAACATCCAAAGTGCGGCTCAAGTCGTGTGAAGGGCTGAAGAGGAAAGTTGATGAACATTGTCTTATCAGAACCACCTACATGCCTACTTAGCCAATCAAAGCGTCAGCGGTGGTGTGTGTAGGGCCCTACGTGTCGGTACAACACCTCCTTCCGGCCGCTGCACTCTCATTGTCACTCTGGTGTCATTGGGTTTGTATCAGTGCAGTGTAACCTGAGTTATGAGTGTCTGGTCTCCAACTGCAACTGCAGCACATTTAGTCCAGTACTGGATGTGCAATTATCAACCAGCTGCTGCTCAGTCAACTGTTGCGACTTTGATCAAATCTGATCCGCCTTTGTATTTTGTACGCGCTCCTTCCAGCTCCGTTCGGTAATTAGCTCGCTGTTAGCTTGCCGTTGCACCAGCTCCAGAGGCCTAAACACTGTCGTGTAGCTACTGTACTGTAGCTGTGATGCACCCTGTCTGATTGGTAGTCGCGCAGCCTCATTCAAACACCTGCGGGTGGATTAACGACAGCGGGAAGACTCGCTCGGTGACTCGTTCCTCGCAGCACGACAGCTTGGCACCCGAGAACCACCGGCTTCAATTTAAATGCACCTTTTAGTGTGGCAGTTAAGCGCAGCGATTTTTACAGCCATTAAATTCGCCCTCCGTTTAACCTCAACACTGCAGTGTCACCTTGCACTTTTGTGAGTCACTGTTCAAAAACGTTGACTGCTAGCAGGTGGAGGGAGACAAGAAAACCCTTTTCATTCTGACTCCTTAGGTTATTTCGATGTTTCTTTTCTATAAAGTGTATATTCCAAGCCTGTCTTTGTTCTGAATGTTTAGGGAACACGGCTCATTAGTGCTGCTTCTGTTTTTGTCCAAAAGCAAAATCCAAAGCAAAAATGCAAACTTCCTCCCTCATCATCATTCCCTGGGAGTGCGTGAGCGAGAGAGAGAGAGAGAGAGAGAGAGAGAGAGAGAGAGAGAGAGAGAGAGAGAATATGGATGTGTC